>CM038041.1:104879121-104884121 GCA_021397845.1 Areca catechu
TTTAATGAGCCATTCACAGTTTCACAGTCCGAATTAGTTCATACTTGCACATGCATGGCTTAATCTTTGAGACAAGCATATGACTACTGGCAGGATCAACCAGGTAGCACATCCTCGGGCGACGCCGGATCCCCGCCACCGCCGTCCCACCGACCTGAGGAGGGGGGATGCCGGGACGGGCCGCGGACGTCGTCGCATCGGGGCGGGCAACGATTCGAGATTGGACGCGGGGCACGGGGGCCCCGGCATGATGAATCCACCGCATCCGCGAGAGCGCACGAATCCAGGAGCGGGCCGAAGGAATGGGAGAACACGGAGGGACTCTCCAAACGGAGGGCGCTCGAGGACCGCACGAGGAATGGCACCCGCCGCTGTGGAGGCGGGGTAGCCGAAAGGGTCGCGTGGCGAACGGACGAGTCCTGCAAGGGGGGTAGACCGCACGGGCAACTGACGGGTTGCAACGAGGGGCAACAAAGGGTCCTCCGAGCATGAGTGAAGGGATGCACCCATCGACGGTTGGCCACGACGAGGCAGGGAGCCCGTCGCTAGATGCGCATCCAAGACCGCTCACACGCCGACACGGTCGCCGGCACGGCGCTCACTGCGCCACTCCCCGCACGCGGAGCCTTGCGACCCGTGAGCGCACGAAGGAGGGGTCGTCGATGGGACACGCCAACAGCGGAAAACCACCGAGGACGAGATACCACGAACCCACGAGGGACAACGGATGCACGAGGCACGAGGCACCGAGCCGCACCGGAGGGTGCGGGGATTTCCAATTTGACGAGGGGGGGTGGGTGTTTCGGGACGGGGGCATGGGGAGGGACCACCAAGAAGGACGGGGCCGATGGAGCGGGACCGTGAGGTCGACCAGACCAAAGAGCGCAACGACCTTGGTTCCGCGTGCGCGCGGCCACGATTTTCGCCGGAGGGATCCGGACGGGGCCGATGGAGAGGGACCGGGAGGTCGACCGGACCAAAGAGTGCACCGACCTTGGTTTCGCGCGCACGCGGCCGCATTTTTCGCCCGAGGGATCCGGACGGGGCCGATGGAGCGGGACCGGGAGGTCGACCGGACCATCGAAAACCGACCTTGGTTCCGCGCGCGCGCGCGCCGTGATTTCGCCCGAGGGATCCGGACAGAGGTGATGGAGCGGGACCGGGAGGTCGACCGGACCATCGCACACCGACCTTGGTTCCGCGCGCGCGGCCGCATTTTTCGCCTGAGGGATCCGGACGGCGACGATGGAGCGGGACCGGGAGGTCGACCGGACCAAAGAGCGCACGGACCTTGGTTCTGCGCGCGCTGCCGCGTTTTTCGCCCGAGGGATCCGGACGGCGACGATGGAGCGGGACCGGGAGGTCGATCGGACCATCGAAAATCGACCTTGGTTCCGCGCGCGCGGCCACGATTTCGCCCGAAGTATCCGGACGGAGGCGATGGAGCGGGACCGGGAGGTCGACCGGACCATCGAACACTAAGCTTGGTTCCGTGTGCGCACGGCCGGGTTTTTCGCCGAAGGATCCGGACGGGGCCGATGGAGCGGGACCGAGAGGTCGACCGGACCAAAAAGCACTCCGACCTTGGTCCGCGCGCACGGCCGCGTTTTTCGTCCGAGGGATCCGGACGGCGATGATGGAGCGGGACCCGGTGGTCGACCGGAACATCGAAAACCGACCTTGGTTTCGCGCGCGCGCGTTCGCAATTTTGCCCAAAGGATCCGGACGGAGGCGATGGAGCGGGACCGGGAGTTCGACCGGTCCATCGCGCACCAACATTGGTTCCGCGCGCGCGCGGCCGCGTTTTCGCCCGAAGGATCCGGACAGAGCCGATGGAGCGGGACCAGGAGGTCGACCGGAGCATCGCACACCGACCTAGGTTCCGCGCGCGCGCGGCCGCGTTTTCGCCCGAAGGATCCGGACGGAGCCGAAGGAGCGGGACCGGGAGGTCGACCAGACCGGAGGACACCGACCTTGGTTCCGCGCGCGCGCGGCCACTTTTTCGCCCGAAGGATCCGGATGGAGCCGAAGGATCGGGACGTCGACCGGACCGGACAGCACCGACAATGGTTCCGCGCGCGCGCGGGCCGCGATGATCCGGCACTCGGAAGGGGCAAAGAAGGGGCATCCCGGGGAGTTCCGAGGCGCATAGCTAGCTTGCAAACGCAAGGGAGGACCAAGACTCGCGCCCAAATATCGCTGGACCCGAGTCACGGACGGCCCAGCACGAGAGAGCACCCAGCGCACCCCGGACGCGAGTCCAGGATGTCCAGGATGCGCGCTCCATGCACGGGGCAAAAGGGCGGCCAGGACTCAGAACCACACAGCGCAGGACGCGAGTCCCGGAGGGCACGACACGGGCACGATCACAGAGCAGCCAGGATGCGAGTCCAAGGAGGCCTGGGCGCGCGCCGCACGAGCAGAAAATCCAAAACAGATTCCCGGGGGAGTACCCAAGGGTCGCGAGCAACGTTGCAGAAGCGGGGGAGGGCCGGGACGCGTGCCTGGACGCGCGCGGACGTGCATCCGGGGCGGCCATGACCCGCACCCCGCCCGCAAGGGGGCTTGCCAACCTACTACCCGCGAGGGGCATCCAGCCAAGGTCCACCCGGGGGTTCCTGGATCACGAGCAGCATTGCAAATTCGGCGGCATGCCCCGCGTCCGCGCGTGCCCGCGTGACCTGCGCCGGCGCTGCCAGGACCCGCGCCCGCCCGTGCCCATGCACGCTCCAGGGGCCCCGCGCCCGGTGCTGCCAGGACCCGCGACCGCCCGCTCCCGTGCGCGCGCCCGGTGCCCGCGCCCGGCGCTTCCAAGACCCGCGCCCGCCCGCACCCGTGCGCGCGCCCGGCGCTGCCAGGACCCGCGCCCGCCCGTGCTCGTGCGCGCGACCGTTGTCCCGCGCCCGGCGCTGCCAGGACCGCGCCCGCCCGTGCCCGTGCGCGCACCCGGTGCCCCGCGCCCGGCGCTGCCAGGACCCGCACACGCCCGCACACCTGCGCACGCCCGGGGACTCGAGACCGGCGCTGCCAGGACCCGCGTACGCCCGCGCCCATGCGCGCGCCCGGGGACTCGAGCCGGCACTGCCAGGACCCGCGAACGCCCGCGCCCATGCGCACGCCCGGGGACTCGAGCTCGGCGCTGCCAGGACCCGCGTACGCCCGCACCCTTGCACGCGCCCGGGGACTCGAGCCCGGCGGTGCCAGGACCCGCGCACGCCTGTGCCATGACACGGGTGCGCGCGCGCCGGGTTACCCGTGCACTCCCGTGCCATAACCCGCGCACGCCCGTGCCATGACACGTGCACGTGAGCGCCGGTGACCCGTGCACTCCCGTGCCATGAACGGGCGTGCGCGCGCCCGGTGACCCGTGCACTCCCGTGCCATGACCGGGGCGCGCGCATGCGCGGTGACCTTGCACTCCCGTGCCATGAACCGCACATGCCCGTGACATGACCTGGGCGCGCACGCCCGGTGACCCGTGCACTCCGGTGCCATGACCCGTGCGCGCGCGCGCCCGGTGACCCATGCACTTTCGTGCCATGACCGTGCACGCTCGTGCGCTGCCCCTTGCGCCCGGCAGCGCCGTGACCCGAGCACGGCCGTGCCATGACCCGTGCATGCCCGCACGCTGCCCCTTGCACCCAGCAGCACCGTAACCCGCGCACGCCCACGCTCTTGCGCCCGTCGGTGCCATGACCGTGCACGCCCGTGCCCGGCCCCTTGCGCCCAGAGGTGCAACGACCCGCGCACGCCCGGGGCCTTGCACCCGCCGGTGCCATGACCCGCGCACGCCCGCTCCCTTGCGCACGGCCATGGCCTTGCGCCCGGTGGTGCCGCGACCCGCGCACGCCCGCGCCGGGAGCCCGCGCACGCCCGCGCCGGGAGCCCGCGCCCGGCGGTACCGTGACCCGCTCAAGCCCGTGCCAAGACCCACCCGCGCGCCCGGTGCTATGCACCGGCCCGTGCCATTACCAGCGCGCGCCGTGCCAGGACCGGCACGCGCCGTGCCCTCGCGCGAGCTCGGTGCCTCGCACCCACCCGTGCCATGACCGGTGCACGCCCTTGGCACGACCCGCGCGTGCCTTGCGCCCGCCCGTGCCATTGCCCGTGCCCGGCTCCTCGCGCCCGGCAGCGCCTTGACCCGTGCAAGCCCGTGCCATGACCTGCGCGCGTGCCGGGTGACACGCGCCAGGCGGCCCGTGACCCGCGCGCGCCCGACGGCGCCGTGACCCGCGCGCCCGCCCAGTGACCCGCGCACGCTCATGCCGTGACCCGCGCCCGGAAGCGCCGTGACCCGCGCACGCCCGTGGCATGACCCGCACACGCCAGTGCCGTGGCCTGCGCGCCGGTGACCCGAGCCCGGCAGCGCCGTGACCCGTGTAAGCCCGCGCGCGTGCCCGGCTACCCGCACCCGGCTGCTCCATGACCCGCGCACGCCCATGCCATGGCCCGTGCATGCCGGTGCCATGACCCGTGCACGTTGCCTTGTGCCCGACGGTGCCGTGACCCGTGCACGCCCGTGCCGTGACACGCGCCCGTTGACTTGCGCACGGCAGCTCCATGACCTGCGCATGCCAGCACCGTGACCCACGCCTGCGCACGCCCGGTGACCCGCGCACGCCCTTGCCATGACCTGCGTGTGCCCGAGCCCGCAGTGCCCTTGTGCACGCCCGGCGGTGGCATGACCCACGCACGTCAGTGCCACGACCCGCGCGCGCGCGCGCTTTCGTTGCCCTGCGCATGGCAGCGCCGTGAGCCGCGCAAGCGCGTGCCATGACCCGCGCGCACTCGAGCCCGCCGTGCCCTTGTGCGTGCCCGGTGCCTCACGCCCGACGGTGCCATGACCCGCGCGCTTCCGTGCCATGGCCCGCGCGCGAGCGCCCGGTGACCCGCGCACGCCGTGCCACGACGTGCGCGCGCTAGTGCCACGACCCGCGCCCGCCCGAGCCCGCCGTGCCATTGTGCGCGTCTGGGGCCTCAAGCCCGGCGGGACATGGCCC
>CM038041.1:104891621-104911621 GCA_021397845.1 Areca catechu
CACGGATGGCCCAGCACGAGAGAGCACCCAGCGCACCCCGGACGCGAGTCCAGGATGTCCAGGATGCGCGCACCATGCACGGGGCAAAAGGGCGGCCAGGACTCGGAACAACACAGCGCAGGACGCGAGTCCCGGAGGGCACGACACGGGCGCGAACACAGAGCAGCCAGGACGCGAGTCCAAGGAGGCCTGGGAGCGCGCCGCGCGAGCAGAAAATCCAAAACAGATACCCAGGGGAGTACCCAAGGGTCGCGAGCAACGTTGCAGAAGTGGGGGAGGGCCGGGACGCGCGCCTGGACGTGCGCGGATGCGCATCCGGGGCGGCCATGACCCGCGCCCCGCCTGCAAGGGGGCTTGCCAACCTACTACCCGCGTGGGGCATCCGGCCAAGGTCCACCCCGGGGGTTCCAGGGTCGCGAGCAGCATTGCAAATTCGAGGGCATGCCCCGCATCCGCGCGCGCCCCGCGTCCGCGCGCGCCCCGCGTGACCCGCGCATGGCGCTGCCAGGACCCGCGCCCGGCCGCGCCCATTCGCGCGCCCGGTGCCCCGTGCCCGCCCGCGCCCAAGCGCGCGCCCGGTGCCCCGCGCCCGGCGCTGCCAGGACCCGCGCCCGCCCGTGCCCGTGCGCACACCCGGTGCCACGCGCCCGGCGCTACCAGGACCCGCGCCCATGCGCGCGCCCGGTGCCCCGTGCCCGGCGCTACCAGGACCCACGCCCGTGCGCGCGCCCGGTGCCCCGCGCCCGGCGCTACCAGGACCCGCGCCCGCCTGCGCCCGTGCGCGCGCCCGGTGCCCAGCGCCCGTGCGCGCGCCCGGTGCCCAGCGCCAGGCGCTGCCAGGACCCGCGCCCACCCGCGCCCGTGCGCGCGCCCGGTGCCCCGTGCCCGGCGCTGCCTTGACCCGCGCACGCCCACTCCCATGCGCGCGCCCAGGGACTCGAGCCCGGCGCTGCCAGGACCCGCGCATGCCCGCGCCCATGCACGCGCCCGGGGACTCGAGCCCGGCGCTGCCAGGACCCGCGCACGCCCACGCCCTTGTGCGCGCCCGGGGACTCGAGCCCGGTGGTGCCAGGACCCGCGCACGCCCGTGCCATGACTCGGGCACGCGCGCGCCGGGTTACCCGTGCACTCCCGTGCCCTGACCCGCGCACGCCCGTGCCATGACAAGTGCGCGCACGTGCCCGGTGACCCGTGCACTCCCGTGCCATGACACGCGCACGCCCGTGCCATGACTCGGGCGCGCGCACGCTCGGTGACCCGTGCACTCCCGGGCCAAGACCGGGGCGCGCGCATGCCCGATGACCCATGCACTCCCGTGCCGTGAACCGCGCATGCCCGTGCCATGACCCGGGCGCGCATGCCCGGTGACTCGTGCACTCCGGTGCCATGACCCGTGCGCACACGCGCCCGGTGACCCGTGCACTTTCGTGCCATGAACGTGCACGCCCGAGCGCTGCCCCTTGCACCCGGCAGCGCCGTGACCCGCGCATGCCCGTGCCATGACCCGTGCACGCCCGCGCGCTGCCCCTTGCGCCCGGCAGCGTAGTGACCCGCGCACGCCAGCGCTCTTGCGCACACCCGGGGCCTTGCGCCCGCCGGTGCCATGACCCGTGCACGCCCGCGCCCGGCACCTTGCGCGCGGCGGTTCCACGACCCGCGCACGCCCGGGGCCTTGCTCTCGCCAGTGCCATGACCCACGCACGCCTGCTCCCTTGCGCGTGGCCGTGGCCTTGCACCCGGCAGTGCCGCGACCCGCGCACGCCCGCGCCCGTTGCCCGCGCCCGGCATTGCCGTGACCTGCTCACACCCGTGCCAAGACCCGCACGCACGCCCGGTGCTATGCACCGGCCCGTGACATGACCAGCGCGCGCCGTGCCAGGACCGGCACGCACCGTGCCCTCGCACGAGCTCGGTGCCTCGCACCCGCCCGTGCCGTGACCAGCGCACACCCTTGGCACGACCAACGCGTGCCTTGCGCCCGCCCGTGCCATGGCCCGCGCCCGGCTCCTCGTGCCCGGTAGCGCCGTGACCCGTGCAAACCCGTGCCACGATGGTGTGATATGCATGATGAGGATGCAAACATGTAACTCTAAAGGAGATTAACCAAAATTTAACTAGCAATTCCTACTTGCATATGAGTGATTCAACATATAAGATCAAGGAGATCTAAATAAGAAACCCTAAATGCTTATACTTAAACCCAGCTAGGAGGACTATCAAAATCTTAAAGAAATAGGACAAGATTAGAATTCGCACACAAGTCAAGCTAGCCCTATTTAATGATCCCGATCTTAAAATACTAGGAGTTCAAGCATTGAAATCTCAAGCACAAGGGATTCACTCTTAAGGTTCTCAAATGAAAGATCATACCACATAAGATGGGCCTTCTAACTTTCTGGTTTGTAGCAAGTAATCCTTCCTCTTGGATCTGGAGCCTAGAGAACCCTGCAACAAAGAAACCAAGATGATTAGAAACTTAATTGAAAGTAAGAAGATTGATGGAACTCAAAAGGAGAGTTTGTTGGAAATGATCCTTGGCGCCATGGTGGAAGCTTGTGTTGGTGTTGATCTTCTTCTTGAGAGGATGTCCTTAATTCGCTTTGAAGGAAGAGGATTGCTTGGAAGATGAAGAGTAAAAGAGAAGGATTAGGGAGAAGAAATGGTGGAGGAGAGGAAGAGGTTCACTTAGGCACAAAGATCCACATAGGCACATAGAAACACATAGAAAAGTGCTGGAAATTTGTATTCACTCATCAATTCTTTACAAGGGGCATCCAAGGCTTTAAATAAAGCCTTACAAATTTTGAAAATTCAAATCCCTAAACAAGTGGAGTAATATAAGGGGAGAGGGCTGATTTTCTTGCTTGAAATCCTCCTTGGCCAACTTCCTTGAATTTGAACTTGGGATGGCACCCTCTTATGGTGAGGTGGCGTGTGAGGTGGCATGTGGTCCCCTCTTGACGTGGCATGTGGTCCCAAGTTGAGGTGGCGCAAGTGATGTGGCATGTGGTCCCCAATTGAGTTGGCTTTGGTCTTGATTTGGGGTATACATTGTGAGTCTTATTTAGGCTTGATGCTAGTTGACCCATTTGGATTGGACTAAGACTAGACCCGACATGGACTCGACTTACATGATTATTTTGGACTCAAAAGAAAGATTACAAGACCCAACATGGACTCGACTTACATGATTCTTTTGGACTCAAAATAAAGAAAGGTTACCGGACTCTCTAGTCCAACCATAAAGATTCGGAATTGGCTTGAATTGGTTGGAGTCTCTTTCTGATTCTGGTGCCCGCACCAATTCTCCCCTGGTGGGAGGAACTCGACCCTGTCGAGTGATAAGTTTCTAATATATCCGGGTCGATTTGTTGTAGGTCCTCTTTGGTGATCCAGGAATCTTCAGATTCAGGACGTCCTTGCCATCGAACCAGATAGCGTTGGTAGCCCTTATTTCTAGTAGTGATGATCTGGTCATCCAAGATCCTTTCAATTCTTTCCTTTCGCTCAGGAATATTTGGTGGTGGACACTCAATTGGCATTTCACTCTCAAGAGAAGTGTTAGGACCAAAAGGTTCATCAGGTATTAATGCAGGTTCCTTGTATTCTTTCAGATCGGAAACATTAAATGTAGAACTAATGCCATAACTAGGTGGTAAGTCTACTACATAAGCATTAGGTCCAATTTTCTTTATTATTTTGAAGGGTCCGGCTCCCCGTGCATGGAGTTTCTTCATAGTTCCCAGAGGAAACCTTTCTGGTTTAAGCCTAATCATTACAGAGTCTCCTTCATTAAATTCCTTTAACCGTTTATGTGAGTTAGCCATATGCCTATAGAGTTCATTGCTTGTTTGAATCTTCTGATTAATCTCCTTGTGCAAATCCTTAACATGCTGTGCATATGACTCAGCAGACTCAGATATTCGTGTATGTACTGGTAATGGAATTAGGTTTAAAGGTTTCCTAGGCTTGTATCCATGGACCACTTCGAATGGACTTTTCCCAATAGACCTATTGATCGAACTGTTGTAGGCAAATTCAGCACGAGGAAGTAGTAAGTCCCAGTTTCCTAGGTTGTCACCGACTAAACATCTTAAGAGATTTCCTAAGCTTCGGTTTACTACTTCAGTTTGGCCATCGGTTTGAGGATGATAGGCCGTAGAGAATTTCAGCTTAGTACCTAACATGTGCCAGAGGGTTTTCCAGAAGTAGCTAGTGAACTTGACATCTCTATCTGACACAATGGTCTTGGGTAAACCATGAAGCTTAACCACCTGATCTAAGAAAAGCTTGGCCACTTTCGAAGTGTCTAAAGTTTGAGAACACGGGATGAAGTGCGCCATTTTGGAGAAACGATCGACAACCACGTAAACAGAGTCATGTTTCCTAGAAGTTTTAGGTAGACCTACCACAAAATCCATACTGATATCTTGCCATGGACCATCAGGGACAGGTAAGGGCGTGTACAGACCGGTGTTCTGTCTTTGCTGTTTTGCAACAGCACAGGTCCGACACTGAGCTACGATCTGGGCAACGCTCTTTTTAAGACCAGGCCAAAAAAATTGTTCTTCCATTGCTAGGATGGTTTTGTTCCTGCCAAAATGTCCTGCTAAACCTCCAGCATGGACTTCCCAGATCAGAAATTCCCTAACAGAGGTCTTAGGAATACACAACTGATTTCCTTTGAAAAGGTATCCATCTAACAGTGTATAATCACTAGGTTCACTAGATGATCTTTGTTGGAGGGATTGATAGATGTGACCAAAATCAGGACATGTGGGATATTCATCTTTCAATCTATCGAACCCTACTACTTCAGTGCTCACAGAGGTTAACAACATAGAACGGCGGCTCAACGCATCGGCAACCCTATTTTCAGTACCGGCACGATGTTTCAAAATGAACGTGTAAGCTTGTATGAATTCTACCCATTTCCCGTGCCTAGGGTTTAATTTCTTTTGAGAACTAAGGAACCTAAGAGCTTCGTGATCAGAGAACAGGACAAACTCGTGGGGTAGAAGATAATGCCTCCAATATCGTAGAGCTTGAACTACAGCATACAGTTCCTTATCATACGTGGAATACCTTAGTCTCGCCTCATTTAACTTTTCACTGAAGTATGCTACTGGGTGATTCTCTTGACTCAAGACACCTCCAATTCCGACCCCAGAAGCATCACAAGCAACCTCAAACACCTTGGTAAAATTGGGTAACCTTAAGACAGGTGCTTGTGTCATTTTCTCCTTAATTGTTAGGAAGGCCTTACCTGCTGCTTTAGTCCACTCAAAATTTCCCTTCCTAATACAATTAGTGATTGGTGCCACTATCGTACTGAATCCTTTGATAAACCTTCTATAGAAGGTGGATAACCCATGGAAACTACGGACGTCGTGGATAGTCTTAGGCGTAGGCCACTCTACTATGGATTTAATTTTCTCAGGATCAGCGGACACCCCTTCAGATGTGACTACGAATCCTAGAAAGATAACTCTATTTGTCAGGAAATCACACTTCTTGATATTGGCATAGAGACTATCTTTTTTCAGGACTTGACAAACTTGTTTCAGGTGGGTTAAGTGGTCTACCTTTGTTTTGCTATATATAAGTATATCATCAAAATAGACCACTACAAATCTTCCGATAAAAACCTTTAACACCTGATTCATTATTCTCATAAAAGTGCTGGGTGCATTGGACAGACCGAACGGCATGACTAACCACTCATATAATCCATCTTTAGTCTTAAAAGTGGTCTTCCATTCGTCTCCAGGCCTAACCCTAACCTGGTGATAGCCACTTTTTAGGTCTATCTTGGAAAAAATTGTTGATCCAACTATCATATCTAACATGTCGTCTAGTCTTGGGATTGGGAATCTATACTTTACAGTGATCTTATTAATGGCACGGCTATCTATACACATCCTCCAGGTGCCATCTTTCTTAGGGGTCAGCAGAGCAGGGACTGCACATGGACTTAAGCTTTCCTTAATAAACCCCTTCCTAAGAAGTTCACCCACTTGCCTTTGCAGTTCCTGGTGTTCAGTTGGGTTCATCCTATAGTGAGGCAAATTAGGTAAAGTCGCTCCAGGGATTAAATCTATTGCATGTTGTATGTCTCTTAAAGGTGGGAGGTTATCGGGGAGATCTTCTGGAAACACATCCTCAAATTCTTTCAATAATTGGACCACCTCTTGAGGGTGTTCTACAGGCCTGTGGTCCTTAATTTCCTTAGCAGCTACTACCCAAATAGGTGCTCCCTCCATGATATCTTGCTCTAATTCTTTTGCACCTATTAAATTTAATCCAGTCTTCTTATCT
Organism: Areca catechu; assembly: GCA_021397845.1. Lineage (NCBI taxonomy): Eukaryota > Viridiplantae > Streptophyta > Magnoliopsida > Arecales > Arecaceae > Areca > Areca catechu. Next base: position 104,897,940 of record CM038041.1, read on the forward strand.
TTCAAGCTGCTAGCTCCTCTCTTGACATTATCCTTAGGCTGGGTTGGATAAATGACAATTTTCTTGCCATTGAAATTGAAAGCACAGGAGTTTGATCGACCAAAGATGGTCACATCATGATCAAATAGCCATGGCCTGCCTAAGATGATGCTACTTATCCCCATAGGAAGCACATCACACCAGATCTTTCCCTGATAGGATTGAAGCTGGACTTGAACCTGACATCTTGACTTGATTGGTATAGAAGTGGAATCGATCCAGGACACCTTATATGGATTGGGATGTGGTACAATGGGTAATCCTAGACTTTTGGCTGCATTAGTGGAAATGGCATTGACACAGCTTCCACTATCGATGACGATCTTACAGACCTTTTCTCCTATCCTAACAAATGTGTGTAGGATGCTAGTTCTACGCCAGTCTTCTTGCTCCTTGGTCTGTGTCATGATACGTCTCACAACTCATAGCAAATCTGATGAGTCTATGTTCTCTTCATCTCCTTCATACTCATCAGCCAAGCCATCCCCTGCTTCATAAACCTCCTCTTCATCATTCTTCAGGGGTTCTGATTCACCTTTTTCTGCCTCCCCTATATGTAAAGCTCTAGAGGGACATTGGCTCATGAAATGACCTGGTTTACGACACTTATAGCAGACGCGCTCCCTCTCACCTCGAACTTCAGGGCTCTTTCCTTTGTCTTCTCTAGGAATTGGGGGAATGGCAGGGTTGTGCCTAGGGGTTAGATTCGAGCTGGATCTTGGTCTATTGGTTGTACCAGGGACTGAACTAGGCCTGCTAACAGGAGGGTTAAACCTAATAGGTTCAGGTCGTCTAAATGTAGCTCTCCTTTGAAACCTCTCATAGTCCGTGGCAACTTGGTATGCCTGATCTAAATCATGGACTTCCCTTAAAAACAGTTCCCCTTTTATATCATCATTCAACCCTGATCTAAACCTTGATAAAGTGGCTGCTTCAGACTCGACTACGTTGCATCGCATCACAAACTCATCAAACTTAGCAACATATTCAGAAACGGTCTTGTTACCCTGTGTCAATCGTTGCCACTGATCTAATAACCTTTGCTGATAAGACATAGGCAGATATTTCTCTCTAAGTTTCCTCTTCATATCTCTCCATGTTGCTATAGGTAAATCTCCCCTTTGCCTTGATATGCGTTCCACGTTTCCCCAATATAATCGAGCCTGACGAACTAGTCTGATTCTGGCAAACTTAAATCTTCTCTCTTCAGACATATCATACCAGTCAAAATACTGGTCCATGTCAGCCTCCCAGTCAATGTACACCTTAGGATCTAGGCTTCCCTCAATGGTTGGTGCATCTAGACGGATGTTCCTTAGGGCCCAATCATCCTGATCAAAAGTATCATAGTGAGGTCTTCTAGGAGGTGGCTCTGGAGTATGATCAACATAATCCTGATGCGGTCTTCTTTGAATTGGGTCAGGTGTGTGTTCCTGTCGTTGGGCTCTAGGATGAATTGAAGGTAATCTAGGTGAAGGTGGTTCAGTTGGGGTCATCCTAGCTTCTTCTAGGGCTCCTACTCTTTCCTCGAACTGACCAAATTTAGCATCCAAACGGTCCATCTTCTCGATCATAGATCTCATAAGGCTTTCCATACTAGTATCCATGGATGAACTAGGTTGGGCTTGTGAAGGGTGGTAAGGTGTGCCTGACCTAGTTGTCATGCAAACAATTAGACTCAGACCCGAACTATGAGTTTTCTAAACCGGTTAGTCCAAATAAACTGAGTTGACTAGATACAATCAAATCAACAGCTACTCTCTTCCACTGGCCAGTCAGGAGGTGGGTCTGTGGGAGGTTCCCCCAGCTTTCACTGGGTCCTAATTAAAAACCACAAGAACCGCTTAGGCTTGAGCCACTTAACCTCTATCCTTGACACCAGCTTCCAATAATAGATGAAGAAATGGGTTGCACAAGCTTTCCCAATTGAATTGAACTGGACCTAGAGTTCCAAGCTAGTTGCCTAATCAAGGTGGCAAGCTAGATTGTAGTAACTCTATACTTGGCCAGGTTTTAGAACAAGGGGAGTGTAAGATCCTGTCTCTGGCCTACCTAGGCCTGGTGAAATTGGCCCGATAGACGGATCAGCACCCAAGCCCTTAGTCCCAATTCTAGACACCAAGTAATAGGGCACACACAAGACTAGTTGACACAATGAGTTGACAATAACCTGGACTCGACCAAATTGATGTTCCTAACCCACTAGGACAATTAATGTCTAATCAATTTTAGTTAGCGATTAGGTCGATATGCAATTTGGTGATTTTTGGGCTAGGGACAGGTGATGAAATCCTGACCCTATGTCAATTTCATGCCCTTAATTTGATTTACCATGAGATGCATGCAAATTTCAAATTTCAGGTGCAGAAGTAGTGTGTTGCAGTTTAAATGTGGTGTTGATAAGTATAGAAATAAATGTCAAAAAAATTTAAAAAAATCACAGAAAACTCCTAACTTATAGATGAAATACCAGATGAAACAAAATTTCAAAATAAAATCTGTACTATTCTAGGCAGATTTTGAAATGAAGATAATGAAAAGGAACAGAACAGAAACCTTAATAACACTGATGGACTGCAGGAATTTTCAATTTTTTGTGATTTTTTTCTTAGATTGAAATTTAAAACGGTGATAAAAAACTTAAAATTGAATAGGAAAAAAAATATTCCAATGAGGAATGTGATACTTGCCTTTGGAGTTGCAGGCGGATTACAGTCAGCCTACAGAAAATACAGCAAGCAGAAAAACAGAACGTGACCAATACAAAATTCACAAATGAAATCTAAAAAGTCCTTTGGCTTTCTTTTTCACGGGTCAATAACAATGGCACCCCGACACGCCTTAGGAGATCCCCGTGGAATGGGAAGAGAGGGTGTTTAAACCCTACTTTCTCCTAAGACCGGACGGCCTGGTAACGCCCCCGATCCAAGTACTTCAAGGACTTAATGCTATGCAATCAGGAACTTATTCTACCATGCTCTGATACCAAGATTGGTGTGATATGCATGATGAGGATGCAAACATGTAACTCTAAATGAGATTAACCAAAATTTAACTAGCAATTCCTACTTGCATATGAGTGATTCAACATATAAGATCAAGGAGATCTAAATAAGAAACCCTAAATGCTTATACTTAAACCCAGCTAGGAGGACTATCAAAATCTTAAAGAAATAGGACAAGATTAGAATTCGCACACAAGTCAAGCTAGCCCTATTTAATGATCCCGATCTTAAAATACTAGGAGTTCAAGCATTGAAATCTCAAGCACAAGGGATTCACTCTTAAGGTTCTCAAATGAAAGATCATACCACATAAGATGGGCCTTCTAACTTTCTGGTTTGTAGCAAGTAATCCTTCCTCTTGGATCTGGAGCCTAGAGAACCCTGCAACAAAGAAACCAAGATGATTAGAAACTTAATTAAAAGTAAGAAGATTGATGGAACTCAAAAGGAGAGTTTGTTGGAAATGATCCTTGGCGCCATGGTGGAAGCTTGTGTTGGTGTTGATCTTCTTCTTGAGAGGATGTCCTTAATTCGCTTTGAAGGAAGAGGATTGCTTGGAAGATGAAGAGTAAAAGAGAAGGATTAGGGAGAAGAAATGGTGGAGGAGAGGAAGAGGTTCACTTATGCACAAAGATCCACATAGGCACATAGAAACACATAGAAAAGTGCTGGAAATTTGTATTCACTCATCAATTCTTTACAAGGGGCATCCAAGGCTTTAAATAAAGCCTTACAAATTTTGAAAATTCAAATCCCTAAACAAGTGGAGTAATATAAGGGGAGAGGGCTGATTTTCTTGCTTGAAATCCTCCTTGGCCAACTTCCTTGAATTTGAACTTGGGATGGCACTCTCTTGTAGTGAGGTGGCGTGTGAGGTGGCATGTGGTCCCCTCTTGACGTGGCATGTGGTCCCAAGTTGAGGTGGCGCAAGTGATGTGGCATGTGGTCCCCAATTGAGTTGGCTTTGGTCTTGATTTGGGGTATACATTGTGAGTCTTCTTTAGGCTTGATGCTAGTTGACCCATTTGGATTGGACTAAGACTAGACCCGACATGGACTCGACTTACATGATTATTTTGGACTCAAAAGAAAGATTACAGGACCCAACATGGACTCGACTTACATGATTCTTTTGGACTCAAAATAAAGAAAGGTTACCGGACTCTCTAGTCCAACCATAAAGATTCGGAATGGGCTTGAATTGGTTGGAGTCTCTTTCTGATTCTGGTGCCCGCACCACACGACCTGCGCGTGCACCGGGTGACACGTGCCAGGCGGCCCCGTGACCCGTGCGCGCCCGTGCCATGACCAGCGCGCGCCCATGCCATGACCCGCGCGCGCGCACCGGGCGGCGCCGTGACCCGTGCGCGCGCCTGGTGACCCGCACACGCCCGTGCCGTGACCCACGCTCTGAAGCACCGTGACCCATGCACGCCCGTGGCATGACCCGTGCACACGCCCGGTGACCCGAGCCCGGCAGCGCCGTGACACGTGCAAGCCCGCGCCGCAACCCACGCGCGCGCCCGACTGCTCTGTGACCCGCGTACGCCAGTGCCGTGACCCGCGCACGTTGCCTTGCACCCGACGGTGCCGTGACCCGCGCATGCCCGTGCCGTGACACGCGCCCGTTGACTTGCGCATGGCAGCTCCGTGACTCGCGCACTCCCGCCGTGACCCGCGCCTACGCGTGCCCGGTGACCCACGCATGCTCGTGCCATGACCCGCGCGTGCCCGAGCATGCAGTGCCCTTGTGCGCGTCCGGCGATGGCATGACCCGTGCACGCCCGTGCCACGACCCGCGTGCGCGCGCTCCCGTTGCCCTGCGCATGGCAGCGCCGTGACCCGCGCATGCCCGTGCCATGACCCGTGGGCGCTCAAGCCCGTCGTGCTCTTGTGCATGCCCGGTGCCTCACGCCCGGCGATGCCGTGACCCGCGCGCACGTGCCCGTCGCCCTGCGCATGGCAGCGCCATGACCCGCGCGCTTCCGTGCCATGGCCCGGGCATGCCCCTGCGGCGACCCGCGCACGCCCGATGACCTGCACCCGGCAGTGCCGCGACCCGCGCGCCCGCGTCGTCGCGCGGCCTGCCGTCCGCGCCCCCGCCCGGGCATGCCCTGCATCCGACCGTGCGATGCCGGGGCCCGCCATGGGATTCGGGTCTCCGTCGCCATGGCACGGTCGCGGTAGCGTTGGCGCTCATCGGGCCCTCGCGGAGGGTCCAAAGTCGCGCCCGCGCTCTCGGGACGCGTGTCTCAACATGCACGGCACGGGCACTCGCCCGGAGCATCTTGGTTTCATCCAATGCGGCGAACCCGGCGCTCCGGGAGGGGCATCCGACCAAAGATGGGGAGTGGCCGGGGAGAGCGCGCCATCTCCGGTCCCGACAGGCTGGGCACCTACGGCTCGACGACTCCGACACGACGCCCGGTGCCTTTCCGCAACCGTCGCTCGGGCATGCATCTGACCCCCGCAGCTGGAGCCGCCAAGCAGGCAATCCACCGCCACCACACCGGCACCCGCGCTCAAGCCGGGACCTGCACGGCAGCGCCCGGGTGGATGGTGGCGCCGCCTGACCGGCACGCACGGGGACGGGGCCGTCGAGGTCGACGCCGCCGTGCCCGCCCGGGCGAATGCCCGAGCGGTACAGTGCCCCGCTCCATTCTACCGGTCGGGCACGGCGACGGTGCGCGCGATCGGGACCCGGGGGCGCGCCCATCCACCTCCGGGCCCCGGTCCTGGCGCCGTCCGCCGCGGCGCCCTCGCCGGTGCATGGCCGTGCCTTCCACCTCGCCACTCGGCGCGGGCGAGCCATCCCTGGTGTGGGCACCAGAATAAGGAAGAGACTCCAACCAATTCAAGTCAAATCCGAGTCCTTATGGTTGGATGAGTAAAAGAAAGTCCTGTAATTTTTTTATTTTTGAGTCCAAATAATTATGTAATTCGAGTCCATTTCAATTTTATGTTGGGACTAGTCCAGCCTGATTAACCTTGTATTTGAGAGTTGGGTCCAAATGAGTCAAGTCCAATCCATGAAGAATCAAACCAAACGACATTTGAGGACTAAAGAAGACTCAAGACTTATACTCCAAAGCAAGACCAAAGCCACCTCAAGTGGGGACCACATGCCATATGACACATGCCACCTCATCATCCAAGGTTGCTGCCACATCACACATGCCACCTCACCATCCAAGATTGCTGCCACATCACACATGCCACCTCACCATCCAAGGTTGCCGCCCAAGAGAAGAAAAGGGGAATTCGAAATTGAATTGGCTACAACCTCCTCCACAACTTCCTCCACTCTTCATGGGACACCCCATATTTTTCTCCATGATATTTGGTGTAGTTTGAATTCAAAAGGGCTTAATAGTCTATAAAAGACTCTTAGTCTTCTTGTAAAAGGATGATGGAAAAGAAAAATTAAAAATTTTCTTCTATGTGAGTTCTATGTGCCTAAGTGGTAGTTTTAAATTCTTCTCCCTATCCCATGCCAACCCTACTTTCTCCTCCTCCATCTCCAATGCCTAAGACACTCTCCTTCTTCTCCAATCTCAAGCTAGCTCTTCAATATTCAAGGTTGATCAAGAAGACCATCACAAGGAGGCCGGCCTAATCCATTTCAAGTGATCTACCATGGCGCCAAGATTATTCTTCAACAATGCTTCCTCGACTCTTCTTTAGTTTCTCCATTTCATGACTAACGTATTTTTACCAAGTTCTTAATCTTGAGGTTTCTTTGTGTAGGGTTCTCCGAGATTCCGAATTTAAGAGGAAGGAATTACTTGCCACAATCCAGAAAACAAGAAACGCCCTCAATTTGTAGTATGGCCTTGTCATTTGGGAGGTCTCTTCATGAGTGATCTTGATCTACTTGAAAGATTAATGCCAGGTATGTTCTAGTGTCGATTAGGTCTGAAATATTAAATTTGCCTAGCTTAACTTGTGTGGTTCGAATCTTATTCCTATTTCTTTGTTATTTTGATAGTCTCATTAATTAGGTTTACGTTTGATCGTTCGAGTTCTCTTCATTAGACCTCCTTTGATATTATATGCTGAACTAATCATATGCAAATAAGAAAATTGCTAAGTTAATCTATGCTAATCTCCTTTAGGGTTGCATCGTTGCATTCTCAACTTGCATGTTCCCCACCAATCTTGGTATCAGAGTATGGTAGAATAAGTTCCTGATTGCATAGCATTAAGTCCTTGAAGTACTTGGATCGGGGGCATTACCAGGCCGTCCGGTCTTAGGAGAAAGTAGGGTTTAAATACCCTCTCTTCCCATTCAACGGGGATCTCCTAAGGCGTGTCGGGGTGCCATTATGATTTACCCATGAAAAAGAAAGCCAAAGGACTTCTTAGATTTCATTTGTGAATTTTGCATTGGGCACGTTCTGTTTTTCAGCTTGCTGTATTTTCTGTAGGCTGACTGTAATCCGCCTGCAACTCCAAAGGCAAGTATCACATTCCTCGTTGGAATATTTTTTTTCCTACTCCATTTTAAGTTGCTTATCACCTTTCTAAATTTCAATCTGAGAAAAAACTTACAAAAAAAATTAAAATTCTTGCAGTCCATCAGTGTTATTAGGGTTTCTGTTATTTTCTGTTCCTTTTCATTATCTTAATTTCAGAATCTGGCTAGAATAGTACAGATTTTATTTTGAATTTTTGTTTCATCTGGTATGTCATCTAGAAGTTAGGAGTTTTTTGTGATTTTTTTAGATTTTTCTGACATTTTTTTCTGCACTTATCAACACCACTTTTAAACTGCAACACACTACTTCTGCACCTGAAATTTGAAATTTGCATGCATCTCATGACAAATCAAATTAAGGGCATGAAATTGACATAGGGTCAGGATTTCATCACCTGTCCCTAGCCAAAAAATTACCAAATTGCATATCGATCCAATCCCTAACTAAAATTGATTAGACATTAATTGCCCTAGTAGGTTAGGAACATCAATTTGGTCGAGTCCAGGTTATTGTCAACTCATTGTGTCAACTAGTCTTGTGTGTGCCCTATTACTTGGTGTCTAGAATTGGGACTAAGGGCTTGGGTGCTGATCCATCTATCGGGCCAATTCCACCGGGCCTAGGTAGGCCAGAGACAGGATCTCACACTCCCCTTGTTCTAAAACCTGGCCAAGTATAGAGTTACTACAATCTAGCTTGCCACCTTGATTAGGCAACTAGCTTGGAACTCTAGGTCCAGTTCAATTCAATTGGGAAAGCTTGTGCAACCCATTTCTTCATCTATTTTTGAAAGCTGGTGTCAAGGATAGAGGTTAAGTGGCTCAAGCCTAAGCAGTTCTTGTGGTTTTTAATTAGGACCCAGTGAAAGCTGGGGGAACCTCCCACAGACCCACCTCCTGACTGGCCAGTGGAAGAGAGTAGCTGTTGATTTGATTTTATCTAGTCAACTCAGTTTATTTGGACTAACCGATTTAGAAAACTCGTAGTTCGGGTCTGGGTCTAATTGTTTGCATGACAACTAGGTCAGGCACACCTTATCACCCTTCACAAGACCAACCAAGTTCATCCATGGACACTAGTATGGAAACCCTTATGAGATCTATGATTGAGCGACTTGAACGTTTGGATGCTAGGTTTGACCAGTTCGAGGAAAGGATAGGAACCCTAGAGGAATCTAGGTTGACCCCAATTGAACCACCTTCACCCAGATTACCTTAAGTTCATCCTAGAGCCCAACGACAGGAACATACACCTGATCCAATTCATAGAAGGCCACATCAGGATTATACTGATCACACTCCAGAGCCAAATCCTAGAAGACCTCGCCATGATACTTTTGATCAGGATGATCGGGCCTTAAGGAATATACGTCTAGATGCACCAACCTTTGAGGGAAGCCTAGATCCTAAGGTGTACATAGAATGGGAAGCTGACATGGACCAATATTTTGACTGGTATGATATGTCTGAAGAGAGAAGATTCAAGTTTGCGAAAATTAGACTAGTCCGTCAGGCTAGGTTGTATTGGGAAAATGTCGAACGCATAGCTAGGCAGAGGGGAGACTTACCTATAGTGACCTGGAGAGACATGAAGAGAAAGCTTAGAGAGAAATATTTGCCTATGTCTTATCAGCAAAGGTTATTAGATCAGTGGCAACGATTGACACAAGGAAATAAGACCGTTTCTGAGTACGTTGCTAAATTTGATGAGTTTGTAATGCGATGCAATGTAGTCGAGTCTGAGGCAGCCACATTGTCGAGGTTTAGATCAGGATTGAATGAAGATATAAAAGGGGAACTGTTTTTAAGAGAAGTTCATGATTTAGATCAGGCATACCAAGTTGCCATGGACTATGAGAGGCTTCAAAGGAGAGCTACATTTAGGCGACCTGAACCCATTAGGTTTAATTCCCATGTTAATCGAACTAGTTCAGTCCCTGGTACAACCAATAGACCAAGATCCAGCTCGAATCCAACCCCTAGGCACAACCCTGCCATTCCCCCAATTCCTAGAGAAGACAAAGGAAAGAGCCCTAAAGTTCGAGGTGAGAGGGAGCGAGTTTGCTATAAGTGTCGTAAACCAGGTCATTTCGTGAGCCAATGTCCCTCTAGAGCTTTACATATAGGGGAGGCAGAAGAAGGTGAATCAGAACCCCTGGAGAATGATGAAGAGAAGGTTTATGAAGCAGGGGATTGCTTGACTGATGAGTATGAAGGAGATGAAGAAAATGTAGATTCATCATATGTGTTAGGAGTTGTGAGATGTATCATGACACTGACCAAGGAGCAGGAAGACTAGCGTAGGACTAGCATCCTACACACATTTGTCAAAATAGGAGAAAAGGTCTGTAAGATCATGATCGATAGTGGAAGCTGTGTCAATGCCATTTCCACTAGTGCAGCCAAGAGTCTAGGATTACCCACTGAACCACATCCCAATCCATATAAGGTATCCTGGATCGATTCCACTTCTATCACAATCAAGCAGAGATGTCAGGTCCGAATCCAACTTCAGTCCTATCAGGAACGAATCTGGTGTGATGTACTCCCTATGGGAGTAAGTAGCATCATCCTAGGTAGGCCATGGCTGTTTGACCATGATGTGACAATTTTTGGTCGATCAAATTCCTGTGCTTTCAATTTCAATGGCAAGAAAATTGTCATTCATCCAACCCAGCCTAAGGACAACACCAAAAGAGGAGTTAGCAGCCTGAAAAAAAAAAGGACTGGATTAAATTTGATAGGTGCAAGAGAATTAGAAAAAGACATTAATGAGGGAGCACCTATTTGGATGGTAGCTGCTAAGGAAACTATGGACCACACCCCTGTAGAACACCCTCAAGAGGTGGTCCAATTATTGAAAGACTTTGAAGACGTGTTTCCCGAGGATCTTCCCGACAATCTTCCACCTTTAAAGGACATACAGCATGCCATAGATTTAGTCCCTGGCGCGACTTTACCTAATTTGCCTCATTATAGGATGAATCCAACTGAACATCAGGAGTTACAAAGGCAAGTTAGTGAACTTCTTAGAAAGGGGTTTGTTAGAGAAAGTTTAAGCCCTTGTGCAGTCCCTGCCTTGTTAACCCCTAAAAAAGATGGTACCTGGAGGATGTGTGTAGACAGCCATGCCATCAACAAGATTACTGTCAAATATAGGTTTCCAATCCCGAGACTGGATGATATGTTAGATATGATAGCCGGATCAACAATTTTCTCCAAGATAGACTTAAAGAGTGGCTATCACCAGGTTAGGGTTAGGCCTGGAGATGAATGGAAGACCGCTTTTAAGACTAAAGATGGATTATATGAGTGGTTAGTCATGCCGTTCGGTCTGTCCAATGCACCCAGCACCTTTTTGAAAATTATGAATCAGGTGTTGAAAACTTTCATCGGGAAATTTGTGGTGGTCTACTTTGATGACATTCTTATCTATAGCAAGACTAAGGCAGACCATTTAACCCACCTAAGGCAAGTTTGCCAAGTCCTTAGAAAGGATAGCCTCTATGCCAATATCAAGAAGTGTGATTTCTTAACACATAGAGTTATCTTTCTAGGATTCGTAGTAACATCTGAAGGAGTGTCTGCTGACCCTGCAAAAATTAAGTCAATAGTAGAGTGGCCTGTACCCAAGAGTATCCATGATGTCCGTAGTTTCCACGGTTTAGCCACCTTCTATAGGAGATTCATTAGAGGGTTCAGTACGATAGTGGCTCCAATCACTGATTGTATTAGGAAAGGAACTTTTGAATGGACTAAAGCAGCAGACAAAGCCTTCCTAACAATTAAGGAAAAAATGACACACGCACCCATCTTGAGGTTACCCGATTTTACCAAAGTATTCAAGGTTGCTTGTGATGCTTCTGGGGTAGGAATTGGAGGTGTCTTGAGTCAAGAGAATCACCCAGTAGCATATTTCAGTGAGAAGTTAAATGAAGCGAGACTAAGGTATTCCACCTATGATAGGGAGCTGTATGCGGTAGTTCAGGCATTACGTTATTGGAGGCATTATCTTCTACCGCAAGAGTTTGTCCTATTTTCTGACCATGAAGCTCTTAGGTTCCTTAGTTCTCAGTAGAAATTGAACCCTAGGCACGGGAAATGGGTAGAGTTCATACAAGCTTATACGTTCGTACTGAAACATCGTGCCGGAACTGAAAATAGGGTTGCTGATGCGTTGAGTCGTCGTTCAATGTTGTTGAATTCTGTGAGCACTGAGGTAGTAGGGTTTGAAAGATTAAAAGAGGAATATCCTACATGCCCTGATTTTGGTGACATCTATTGATCCCTTCAACAAGGACCATCTAGTGAGCATAGTGATTATACCATTTTAGATGGAAACCTTTTCAGAGGAAATCAGTTGTGTATTCCCAAGACCTCTATTAGGGAATTTCTGATCTGGGAAGTTCATGCTGGGGGCTTAGCGGGACATTTTGGTAGGAATAAGACCATCTTAGCAATAGAAAACCAATTCTTTTGGCCTGGTCTCAAAAGAAATGTGGCCCAGATTGTAGCTCAGTGCCGTACCTGTGCTGTTGCAAAACAACAAAGACAGAACACCGGTCTGTACACACCCTTACCTATCCCCGATTGTCCATGGCAGGATATCAGCATGGATTTTGTAGTAGGCCTCCCTAAGACGTCTAGGAAGTATGATTCTGTCTTTGTGGTTGTCGATCGTTTCTCCAAGATGGCTCACTTCATTCCTTGTTCTCAAACTTTAGATGCTTCGAAGGTGGCCAAGCTTTTTCTCGATCAGGTTGTTAGGCTTCATGGTTTACCCAAAACCATTATGTCCGATAGAGATGTCAAATTTACTAGCTATTTCTGGAAAACCCTCTGGCACATGCTCGGTACCAAGCTGAAATTCTCTACTGCCTATCATCCTCAAACCAATGGCCAGACTGAGGTAGTAAACCGAAGCTTAGAAAATCTGTTGAGATGCTTAGTTGGTGACAACCTAGGAAACTAGGACCTATTACTTCCTCGTGCTGAATTTGCCTATAACAGCTCAGTTAATAGGTCTATTGGGAAAAGTCCGTTCGAAGTGGTCCATGGATACAGACCTAGGAAGCCTTTAGACCTAGCTCCTTTACCCACACATGCACGGGTGTCCGAGTCTGCCGAGTCATATGCACAGCATATTAGGGAATTGCATAAGGAGATTAGCCAAAAGATTCAAGCGAGCAATGAACTCTATCAGCATATGACTAATTCACATAAACGATTAAAAGAATTTAATGAAGGGGACTCCGTCATGATCAAACTTAAACCTGAAAGGTTTCCGCCGGGAACTATGAAGAAACTCCATGCCCGGGGAGCCGGACCTTTCAAAATAATAAAGAAAATTGGACCAAATGCTTATGTATTAGAATTACCTCCAAGTTATGGCATTAGTTCAACATTTAACATTTCAGACTTAAAAGAATACAGAGAACCTGCATTGATACCTAGTGAGATTTTTGGTCCTAATGTTTCTTTTGAGAGTGAAACACCAAATGAGTGTCCACCACCAAGTGTTCCTGAGAGAAAGGAGAGAATTGAAAGGATCTTGGATGACCAGATCATTACTACTAGGAATAGAGGCTACCAACGTTATCTGGTTAGATGGCAAGGATGTCCTGAATCTGAAGACTCCTGGATTTCCTGAGAGGACCTACAACAAATCGACCCGGATGCATTAGAAGCTTATTAAGCCAACCCTCACTCGATAGGGTCGAGTTCCTCCCACCCCGGGAGAATTGGTATGGGCACCAGAATCAGGAAGAGACTCCAACCAATTCAAGTCAAATCCGAGTCCTTATGGTTGGATGAGTAAAAGAAAGTCCTGTAATTTTTTTATTTTTGAGTCCAAATAATTATGTAATTCGAGTCCATTTCAATTTTATGTTGGGACTAGTCCAGCCTGATTAACCTTGTATTTGAGAGTTGGGTCCAAATGAGTCAAGTCCAATCCATGAAGAATCAAACCAAACCATATTTGAAGACTAAAGAAGACTCAAGACTTATACTCCAAAGCAAGACCAAAGCCACTTCAAGTGGGGACCACATGCCACATGACACATGCCACCTCATCATCCAAGGTTGCTGCCACATCACACATGCAACCTCACCATCCAAGATTACTGCCACATCACACATGCCACCTTACCATCCAAGGT
>CM038041.1:104919121-104946621 GCA_021397845.1 Areca catechu
CCGAGCACGAGTGAAGGGATGCACCCACCGACGGTTGGCCATGACGAGGCAAGGAGCCCGTCGCTGGATGCGCATCCAAGACCGCTCACATGCCGACACGGTCGCCGCCGCGACGCGCACTGCACCACTCCCTCGCACGCGCAGCCTTGCGACCCAAGAGCGCACGAAGGAGGGGCCGTCGATGGGACACGCCGACAGCGAAAAACTGCCGAGCACGAGATACCATGAACCCACGAGGGACAACGGACGCACGGGGCACCGAGCCACACCGGAGGGTGCGGGGATTTCCAATTTGACGAGGGGGGGTGGGTGTTTCGGGACGGGGGCATGGGGAGGGACCACCAAGAAGGACGGGGCCGACGGAGCGGGACCGTGAGGTCGACCGGACCAAAGAGCGCACCGACCTTGGTTCCGCGCGTGCGCTGCCGCGATTTTCGCTCGAGGGATCCGGACGGGGCCGATGGACCGGGACCGGGAGGTCGACCGGACCATCGAAAACCGACCTTGGTTCTGCGCGCGCGTGGTCACGATTTCGCCCGAGGGATCCGGACGGAGGCGATGGAGCGGAACCGGGAGGTCGACCGGACCATCGCACACCGACCTTGGTTCCGCGCGCGCGCGGTCGCATTTTTCGCCCGAGGGATCCGGACGGCGACGATGGAGCGGGATCGGGAGGTCGACCGGACCAAAGAGCGCACCGACCTTGGTTCCGCGCGCATGCGGCCACGTCTTTCGCCCGAGGGATCCGGACGGCGACGATGGAGCGGGATCGGGAGGTCGACCGGACCATCGAAAACCGACCTTGGTTCCGCGCGCGCGCGGCCGCAATTTCGCCCGAAGGATCCGGATGGAGGCGATGGAGCGGGATCGGGAGGTCGACCGGACCATCGCACACCGACGTTGATTCCGTGTGCACGCCGCCGCGATTTCGCCCGAAGGATCCGAATGGAGGCGATGGAGCGGGACCGGGTGGTCGACCGGACCATCGCACACCGACCTTAGTTCCGCGCGCGCGCGGCCGCATTTCTCGCCCGAAGGATCCGGACGGGGCCGATGGAGCGGGACCGGGAGGTCGACCGGACCAAAGAGCGCACCGACCTTGGTTCGCGCGCGTGCGGCCGTATTTTTCGCCCGAGGGATCCGGACGGCGACGATGGAGCGGGACAGCGAGGTCGACCGGACCATCGAAAATCGACCTTGTTTCCGCGTGCGCGCGGCCGCAATTTCGCCCGAAGGAACCGGACGGAGGTGATGGAGCGAGACTGGGAGGTCGACCGAACCATCGCACACCGACCTTTGTTCCGCTCGCGCGCGGCCATGTTTTCGCCCGAAGGATCCGGACGGAGCCGATGGAGCGGGTCCGGGCGGTCGATCGGAGCATCGCACACCGACCTAGGTTCCGCGCGCATGCGGCCGCGTTTTTGCCCGAAGGATCCGGACGGAGCCGAAGGAGCGGGACCGAGAGGTCGACCGGACCGGAGGACACCGACCTTGGTTCGCGCGCGCACGGCCGCATTTTCACCCGAAGGATCCGGACGGAGCCGAAGGACCGGGACGTCGACCGGACCAGACGGCACCGACCATGGTTCCGCGCGCGCGGCCGCGAAGATCCGGCACTCGGAAGAGGCGAAGAAGGGGTGGTGCGGGCACCAGGCTCAGGAAGAGGCTTCAGCTAATTCCAAGTTCTTTATGGATAGAAGACTAGAAATTTAAGTCCTGTAATAAGTCTATGAGTCCTGTATTTATTTTATTTGAATAATTGAGTCCTGTTTATTTTAATTTGGGTCCAATTAGAGTTAAATTGGCTTTGTATTGAGTCGGGTTCAAGATCTACTTGCATTGGGCGTCAATTAAGCAAGAATGAGTGCAACCAACTTCACCAACTACTTGGAGCACCACATCATCAAAGCACCATGCCACCTTGGAAGACAAGTCATGCCAACTTGGAGGATAAATCATGCCACATCACCAAGACACATCAACCATGAATTTTCAAATTTGAATGAAGCTCCACTCTTTATGGGTGCCCACCTTGTAATTAGGAGATTTAAATTTGAATGGGCCACTCCTATCTTCATGGGACACCCCTTGATTTTCTCCATGAAAAGTGTTGCATTTTGAATTTGAAAAGGAGCTTAAGGTTTATAAAAGCTCCTAGAATTCTCTTGTAATGGAAAATGATGAATGAAATGAATTTTTTTTCTAAGAAAGCTTTCTTCCTTTGCTAGCCAAAGACCCTTGAGAGAAGGTAGGTGTGAGACCTAGGATACTTAACCAAACAAGCTACTAGTCCCTTTTCCAATCCCATTCGGCCACCCTTGAAGAATCCTCTTCAAGCCTCTCCAATTTCAACCTTCCCATCTTCCAAAAGAGGTCATCTATAATGGAGTTCTCCACGCCAACAATTGAAGATGATTCACACAAAGGACGCCAAAGGAGATCTACTTAAAGCCAAATCTAAACCATTTCTTCCATTCCTAATTTCCTCTTCCATTTCTCCATTCTTCTACCTAAATCTTTTAATTTTACCATGTATCTATGCAGGATCCCCGGGTCTCCTAGTTTTCAAGGTGAAGGTCTACTGTGCCAAGGAATCATAAACAAGGTGCCTTTAGATCTATAGTAACTCCTTGCTATTCTTAGTACTTCATCTTGAGTGTCCCTTTTCTGAATTTCAGATTATTAATAGCCGGATAGCCATCTTTATAATATTCTTTCAGATCTGAAATTGGAAAGTAGGCTACCCCTAACCTGTGTGGTTTCCTAACCACGAAGATCCCTTCTTAATTACTTTGAGAGATTCTTTTCTAGTCTAGTTCTTTTCCTTATGTTCCTTTCATATAATTCTATTTCTTTTACGTAGAATAGCTACATGTTTATCTATTTCATTTTCATTTAGTCCATCTAATTCTTCAAATACATCATTCGATACATGTCCCCCATCATTTTGGTATCAGAGCATGGTAGGTTAGGGTTACTTTTGAATTTGTGCATTTAGGTAGGTTGCTGAAATGTTCTGCATGCATAGCATTCATACATACTACTTAGTTATTATTTTTAAAATCCAATCTAGATCTAAAATTCACGCCTCCTGAGCGGGTGTACACCAGTACACTGTCACGACCCATGGGAATAATGAGCCCCTGGCCGGACGTGAATTTTTAGGTTGAAGTTTGGTATGTAAATGCCTTTGTTTGTTTAAATTCTGCTTGCTATATTTCTGAATGAGCTGACTGAGATTTGCATAAAAGTCTGAATGAAAGTAGTTAATTTTTTATTGAAATAATTTTTTTTCTACTCCATATTAAGTCAGTTATCATCACGTAAAATTTCATCTTCAAAAAAAATTACAAAAAAAATAAAAATTCTCGCATCCCATCACTATCACTGAAATTCCTTTATGATCAGTCCTGTTTTTTTTATCTAGTTTTCAGTATCTGCTCAGCATAGTATAAAATTTATTTTTAAATTTTCTTTTGTATGGCATATCATCTAGAAGTTAGCAATCTTCTGTGAGTTTTTTAAATTTTTTTGAATCTTTTAAATTGCACTTTTCCATCACTTGAGAACTGCAACACACTAATTCTGCACCTGAAATTTGGATCCATATGTTTGTTGCATTCATTTCATGGTAAACAAAATTAAGGGCATCAAATTGACATAGGGTCAGGATTTCATTACCTGTCCCTAGCCCAAAAATCATTAACTTGCATAACGAGCCCAACCCTAATTAAAATGGATTAGACATTTAATTTCTCTAGCGAGCTAGGGACACCCACAAGATTGAGTCGAGTCAAGTGTCAAGCCAACTTTGACACCCTGTTTGTGTGTGCTTGTATCTGGTGTCTAGGCAAGTGGTTCAGGGACTAGAGCCCGAAGGAAAGTGGGTTGGTTCGCTTACCTGGCCAATTTCAAATTGGTGTCTAAGGCAAGCAAAGAGGAACCTCCACTAACCTTACACTTACCTGGCCAGGTGCCAAGTTACTACAACCCGGATTGTCAATTTGACCTTATATTTGATTTGTACTCTAGGTCTAGCAAAACCCCTAGTCCGAGTTGAGTCTGTGTGCATGGCAACTAGATCAGGAGCACCTTATCAGCAAACCCAAACCCAATCTAGTGTAACCATGGAACAAAACTTTGAGAGTCTAATGAAATCCTTGAATGACCAAATGACCAGGCTGAACCAAAACTTAACTGATCAATTAGCCCAGACCAATCAAAACTTGACTGATCAGATAACCCACATCACTGCTAGACTTGATCGATTAGAAGCTCATACCCCTGGAGGAAATCATGAAGTCCAAAATGAGTTAGAGCCTGAATTCGAGTTTGAGACACCCATCAACCCTAGAAGAACTCTTCATCAAGACCATTTCTTCGAGCCAAATCCTAGGAGGCCCAATCCTGATCGAGTCCATGACCCAAATCCTAGGATAGCACACCATGATCCAGTCTATGAGCCAAACCCTAGCAGACACAATCAGGATCACACAGACCGTGATGAGCGAGCCCTTAGGAGTATTAGATTGGAAGCACCAACATTCGATGGAAATCTGGATCCTAAGGTTTACATAGATTGGGAGGGAGAGATGGATCAGTACTTTGATTGGTATGACATGACAGAGGAGAGAAAATGCAAGTTCGCGAAGCTTAGGTTAATTCGTCAGGCTAGGCTGTACTGGGGAAATGTCGAGAGGTTCATTAGGCAAAGAGGTGATGTTCCCATAGTAACCTGGAGGGCAATGAAACTTAGGCTTAGAGAGAAGTACCTTCCTATGTCCTACCACCAGAGACTTCTAGACCAGTGGCAAAGATTGACCCAGGGAACCAAGAGTGTAGCCGAATACATTGCCAAATTTGATGAATTTGTAATGAGATGCAATGTAGATGAGTCTGAGTCAGTTACTTTGTCGAGATTTAGGGCAGGATTGAGAGAAGAGATCCAGAAAGAGTTATTTCTGAGAGAAGTCCATGACTTAGAGCTAGCTTACCAGGTAGCACGAGATGCCGAGAGATTTCATAGGGGACCATTTTATCGCAAACCCGAACCCCTTAGAACTAGTGCACCTAGTCAGCAGCCAGGAACAAATCAGATGCGACCCAGTCGACCCAACCCTAGCACCCCTCTGACCCATAGAGATGATAGGGGTAAAGCACCAGAAGTTCAGAGGACTCCAAATTCTAATGTGGCTTGCTATAGATGTCATAAGTTAGGCCATTACGCTAGCAATTGTCCAACTAGGGCCTTACACATAGGAGAATTAGAAGAAAGTGAGTCTGAACCCAAAGAACCCTTAGGTGATAATGTCGAGGAAGTATATCAGGCTGAGGACAATTTGGCTGAAGAGTATGAAGGAGACGAGGAACAAATAGAGCCTGATATGTTGGGAGTAGTTAGATGCATCCTTACCCAAAACGCGACACAGGAAGATTGGCGTAGGACTAACATCCTACAAACATTCATCAAGTTAGGGGATAAGGTATGTAAAATAATCATAGATAGTGGGAGTTGTGTAAATGCCATATCCACTAGTGCTGTCAAAACTTTAGGCTTGTCCACAATTCCCCATCCGACTCCATATAAGGTTTCTTGGATAGACTCCACTTCGATTCCTATCAAACATAGGTGCCTAGTCCAAATCCAGTTACAGTCCTATCAGGAGAAAGTGTGGTGTGATGTGTTACCAATGAAAGTGAGCAGTATCATCCTAGGTCGACCCTGGTTATTTGACCATGATGCGACCCTATACGGCCGATCAAATTCTTGCTCATTCATGCACCTAGGAAAGAAGTTTGTGATTAACCCAACACCACCTAAGGACACTGTTAAGAGAGGATCAAGCCACCTAAAGGAAAAGAAAACGGGAGTCAATTTGATCACTGAAAGGGAAATTGAGAAAGAACTCACTGAGGGTACACATGTTTGGATTTTAACCACTAAGGAAATTCAGGAGCCTTCCCAAAAAGAACGCCCTCAGGAAGTGGCTAAAGTGTTAGAAGACTTTAAGGATGTATTTCCAGATGACCTACCTGACCAGCTTCCACCACTTAGGGACATCCAGCACGCCATTGACTTGGTCCCAGGAGCCACCCTACCCAACCTTCCACACTATAGGATGAACCCTACCGAACATTTAGAGTTACAAAGACAAGTAGGGAATCTCCTTAGGAAAGGATTTATTAGAGAGAGTTTGAGTCCCTGTGCAGTACCAGCATTACTGACCCCTAAGAAAGATGGCACTTGGAGGATGTGCATTGATAGTCGTGCCATTAATAAGATCACAATGAAATATAGGTTTCCCATACCCCGTTTGGATGACATGTTAGATATGATGGCCGGAGCAACAATATTTTCAAAGATTGACCTTAAGAGTGGCTATCATCAGGTTAGGATTAGACCAGGGGATGAGTGGAAGACTGCATTCAAGACCAAGGAGGGTCTTTTTGAGTGGGTAGTAATGCCTTTCGGACTGTCCAATGCTCCTAGTACCTTTATGCGGATTATGAATCAAGTCCTATGGTTATTTATAGGAAAGTTTGTCGTAGTTTACTTCGACGACATTCTTATATATAGCAGGACCCAGAAGGACCATTTGGACCACTTGAATCAAGTCTGTTTAGCTCTTAGGGAAAATAATCTCTTTGCAAACCTTAAGAAATGTGACTTTTTTACCCATAGAGTCATTTTTCTAGGTTTTGTTGTCACACCTGACGGAGTTTCTGCTAACCCTAAAAAGATCAAATCAATTGTTGAGTGGCCAGTGCCAAAAAGTATTCATGAAGTACGAAGTTTTCATGGCCTAGCTACTTTTTATAGAAGATTCATTCGAGGGTTTAGTACCATAGTTGCACCAATCACAGATTGCATTAGGAAAGGCCAATTTGAATGGACAAAAGGTGCTGATAGGGCCTTCCTAGATGTTAAGAAGAAAATGACACAAGCACCTATCTTAAGATTGCCTGATTTTTCCAAGGTTTTTGAGGTTGCTTGTGATGCATCTGGAGTTGGAATAGGTGGAGTTTTAAGCCAAGAGAGCCATCCCATAGCTTTCTTTAGTGAAAAATTAAATGAAGCCAAGCTTAAGTATTCCACCTATGATAAAGAGCTCTATGCGGTAGTGCAAGCTTTAAGGTATTGGAGGCACTATCTACTACCGCATGAATTTGTCCTGTTTTCTGATCACGAGGCCCTTAGATTCCTTAATTCCCAGAAAAAGCTGAATCCTAGGCATGCCAAGTGGGTCGAATACATCCAGGCCTACACGTTTGTCCTAAGACATCGTGCTGGAACTGAGAATAAGGTGGCCGATGCATTAAGTCGTAGAGCCCTGCTTCTGAACTCGATTAGCACTGAAGTCGTTGGATTTGAAAGACTTACGGATGAGTATGATAATTGTCCAGACTTTAGTGAAGTTTACCAAGCTCTAAAATTAGGACCATCTAGTGACCACAGTGAGTACACCCTTTTAGATGATTATCTATTTAAGGAAAACAAGCTTTGTGTTCCGAAGACTTCCTTGAGAGATTTTCTAATTTTGGAAACCCATGCTGGAGGTTTGGCTGGCCATTTTGGAAGAAACAAGACCATATTGATAATTGAGGAAAAATCTTACTGGCCAGGCCTTAAGAGACAAGTAGCCAATATTGTTGCCCGATGTAGGACATGTGCGGTTGCCAAACATCAGAGACAAAACACCGGGTTATACACTCCTTTACCTATGCCGGATTGTCCATGGCAGGATCTTAGCATGGACTTCGTTTTAGGACTGCCCAAGACCCTTAGAAAACACGATTCAATCTTTGTAGTGGTCGACAGATTTTCGAAAATGGCCCATTTTATACCCTGTTCCCAAACTTTTGATGCCTCCAGGGTAGCCAAGCTTTTTCTCGATCAAGTAGTCAAGTTACATGGGTTACCTAAAACCATTGTTTCAGATAGGGATGTCCGTTTCACAAGCTATTTTTGGAAAACTCTTTGGCACCTACTAGGAACAAAACTAAAATTCTCAACTGCTTACCACCCTCAGACTGATGGACAAACTGAATTTGTAAATAGAAGTCTAGGGAACTTATTAAGGTGCCTTGTTGGAGAGAATCTGGGAAATTGGGATTTACTTTTACCTCGTGCTGAGTTCGCATACAACAGCTCGGTCAATAGGTCTACTGGTAGAAGTCCCTTTGAGATTGTCCATGGTTACAGACCTAGGAGACCTATCGACCTTATCCCATTACCCACACATGCACGTGTATCTGAGTCTGCCGAGTCATATGCACAGCATCTTAAAGAATTACATAAGGAAATTAGTAAGAAAATTCAAATGAGTAATGAAGTTTATAAGCATGTGGCTGATTCACATAAACGGATAAAGGAATTTAATGAAGGGGACTCTGTCATGATAAAACTTAGACCTGAAAGGTTTCCACCGGGAACTATGAAGAAATTGCATGCCCGGGGAGCTGGACCTTTCAAAATAATTAAGAAAATAGGATCTAATGCATATGTATTAGAGTTACCACCTGATTATGGCATTAGCTCCACTTTTAATGTTTCTGATCTGAAGACTCAAGACTATATTATACAAGTGAAGACCAAGTCCAGCCAGATTGAAGACATGGAAGTTTAGCCCAAGTCCAACCCAGCTTGAAGATTTGAAGACCCCAGGAGAAAAATCAGAAACCCTGATTCCTTGCAGATGCCCTCCAGATGCCTAGATTCCCTTCCAGATGCCAAAGTATATTCATAAATAAGGGCATCCATGATTCCAGAGGTCCATCTGCATCCTAGCCCAATGAAATCAATCCCAGGTACCCAATATTCTGACCAATATAGGGAGTCAAACCCTAGGAGAACCCAATATTCTGACCCATATAGGGAGTCCAACCCTAGGAGAACCCAGTATTCTGACCCATATAGGGAGTCCAATCCTAGGAGGACACAATATCCTGACCCATATAGAGAGCCCAACCTTAGGAGGACCCCATACCTTGATCCAACCTTAGAACCTGATCATAGAGCTGACCCAAAATCCTATGACCCCAGATCCTATAATCCCATGACCCATAGATCTGCACCCTTGTCCTATGAGCTTAGAGAACCCATAACCCCTAAGTATCAGCCTAGTACTAGTCATGCTTCCCCTAGTCAACTTGAACCCTATAGGATGAGTATCCCTAAATATGAACCCAATAGTGAGCCACTACCTCTTATACAACCTGAACCTACTAGGTGGGGTACTAAGTCAAGAGAACCACCCTGTAGCCTTCTTCAGTGAAAAGCTGAATGAGGCTAAACTTAAGTACTCTACCTATGACAAGAAATTTTATGCGGTAGTCCAGGCCCTTAGATATTGGAGACATTATTTACTCCCGCAGGAGTTTGTTTTATTTTCTGACCATGAGGCACTCCGATTCCTGAACTCCCAAAAGAAACTGAACCCACGGCATGGTAAATGGATTGAGTACATTCAGGCCTACACTTTCGTCCTGAAGCACCGTGCCGGTACTGAAAATAAGGTAGCAGATGCCCTGAGCCGTAGGTCTTTACTATTGGGATCAGTTAGCACCCAAGTCATAGGGTTTGATAGGTTAAAGGATGAATATGAAACCTGCCCAGACTTTGGAGGCATTTACCAGACCCTCAGGCTAGGACCATCCAATACCCATAGTGATTATACCCTTCAGGATGGTTACCTTTTCCAGAATAATCGACTCTGTATACCCAAAACTTCCCTTAGAGAATTCCTAATCTGGGAAATACATGCTGGAGGTTTAGCTGGTCATTTCGGTAGAAATAAGACGATCTTAGCAATAGAGGACCAGTTCTTTTGGCCAGGATTGAAAAGGAACGTTGCACGGATTGTAGCCAGATGTCGAACTTGTGCTGTTGCCAAACAGCAAAAGCAAAACACTGGTCTTTACACACCTTTACCAGTGCCTGATCGCCCTTGGCAGGACCTAAGTATGGATTTCGTGCTAGGATTACCTAAGACCCAAAAGAAACATGACTTAATCTTTGTAGTGGTCGATAGGTTCTCTAAGATGGCTCACTTTATTCCCTGTTCCCAAACCTTTGACGCGTCTAGGATAGCCAAACTCTTCTTAGATCATATGGTCAAACTCCATGGCCTACCCAAGACCATTATATCTGATAGGGATGTTAGGTTCACTAGTTATTTCTGGAAGACCTTATGGCACCTATTAGGGACCAAGCTTAAGTTTTCTACAGCCTACCACCCTCAAACAGATGGCCAAACTGAAGTAGTGAACCGAAGTTTAGGAAACCTCCTTAGATGCCTGGTAGGTGAACATGTTGGAACATGGGATTTGTTATTACCTAGAGCAGAGTTTGCCTACAACAGTTCAGTAAATAGGACAACGGGTAAGAGCCCTTTTGAGATAGTCCATGGGTACAAGCCTAATCGCCCCATTGATTTGATTCCTTTACCTATTCATGCACGAGTCTCAGAGTCTGCAGAGTCATTTGCACAGCATATTAGAGACTTGCATAAAGACATTAACCAAAAGATAAACTTAAGCAATGAAACTTATAAAAATTTGGTTAATTCCCGAAGAAGGATCAAAGAATTTGATGTAGGGGATTCTGTCATGATTAGGCTTAGGCCTGAACGGTTCGCACCTGGGACTGTTAAGAAGCTTCATGCTCGGGGAGCCGGACCTTTTAAAGTATTAAAGAAGGTTGGATCAAATGCCTATGTGCTAGACTTGCCTTCGGATATGGGCATCAGTTCTACCTTCAATATTACAGACCTGGTTGAGTACAAGGAACCGGCAATGATACCCAGTGAGGCTTTTGGGCCTATCCCTTCTATTGAGAGTGATCCTTACCCAGAGTGTCCACCAATTAATTGGCCTGAGAGAGGAGAACGGATCGAGCGTATCCTGGATGATCAAGCCATTACGACCCGGGGCCGCGGTTATCAACGCTTCCTAGTCCGATGGCAAGGCCGGCTAGAGTCGGACGATTCATGGATTTCTCGAGAGGACTTGCAACGCCTCAACCCAGACCTTCTTGAGAGATATGTGAGCCAATCTGATCTTCACTCGACAGGGTCGAGTTCCTCTCACCCCGGGAGAATTGGTGCGGACACCAAAGGCACTAGAATAAGGCAGAGGCTTCTCAACCCTCTGTGGATCACTTAAATAACATTCGAGTCCACTGTAATAAAGCTTAGTCCAGCTGAGTTGTTTCATTTAAGTCTTGTAATTATTTAGCTCATGTTGAGCTAGTTCAGTCCAGTGTTAGTCAGCTCATGTCGAGCTAATTTTATTTTTTTGAGTCCTATTCAACCATATTAAAGACTCAAGACCACATCATACAAGTAAAGACCAAGTCCAATCAGATTGAAGACATGGAAGTATAGCACAAGTCCAACCCAGCTTGAAGATTTGAAGACCCTAGGAGGAAAATTCAGAAAACCCTGATTTCTTGCAGATGCCTTCCAGATGCCCAGATTCCCTTCCAGATGCCAAAGTATATTTATAGATAAGGTCATCCATGATTCCAGAGGTCCATCTGCATCCTAGCCCAAAGAAATCAAGCCCAGGTGCCAAGCCCAAGCCCCTAAGAAGCAAGATACCAGGGAATATTCCTGCTACCTGGCTACCAGGCCACCCCAGCTTCCAAAGGCCCAAACCCATGCACCCAAGCCCCTTTGGGCCGGCCTTTTGCTGCTCCTAGAAGACCAACACGCCCCCCTATGCGTCCTTGGAGTCTTGACCAAGTCAAGAAAATTTTTAGGGATTTTTCTACCTAATATTTCCTTATTTTCTAGCTAGGGTTTGAGAGGGAAAAGGATTCTTATGTAAAGACTTATGTACCCTTACTTGGAGCCCAAGGTTAAGGGTCTATTTAAGGGACCCTAGCCTCTTGTATGAGGGAATTTTTTGATGAATGAAAACCTTGAGTTCTTCTATTGAGTTGTGTGATACCCTGCTGTGTGCATAAAGGGGTTTGCGAGAGTTCTTCTTCCCAGTGCTGCAATCATCTTCCTGCTACCAACAAGCATCTCAGATCCCTGGACGCCCACTCCAAAAGAAGCCTTCCCTTGCTGTTTTTTCTTTGTTTTCTTGTTCCTTTGTGAGTTTTCTAACCCCTGACAGGTCGTTTGCAGGTCCCCGAGTTCCTACGAATCCAACGACTCCAGCCAAGCCTCAATCGGATCACCGAGCAGAAAGCCGGGTATCCGCGGGTCTTTGGCTCGATTTTCCAGGCCGCATCCGTCGAGGAACGAGAGACCCTTTTGCTGTGATCTTCACAGACGTTGTCAGGTACACCCCTCTACCTCCAGTAGTTTTATTGTAGGAGAACTTGCCCTAACCGAGGCTTCTCAGCCCCGACGATCCTTCTTTTCTACTTTTCTAGGTCCTAATCTGCATGCTGATCTTCTAAAATTTATATAAAATTCTCTATAACTTATTTTAATCTGAAATTCGGGAATTAATCACCCAACCCCACATATAAAACATATAAAAAAAATTGCATGCATATTAGTTCCCCATCACCGGCGCTACCAGGACCTGCGCACGCCCGCGCCCTTGCACGCGCCCGGGGACTCGAGCCCGGCAGTGCCAAGACCCGCCCATGCCCGTGCCATGACCCGTGCGCGCGCGCGCCGGGTTACCCGTGCACTCCCGTGCCATGACCCGTGCATGCCCGTGCCATGACACGTGCGCGTGCGCGCACGGTGACCCGTGAACTCCCATGCCATGACACGCGCACGCCCGTGCCATGACCCGGGCGCGCGCGCGCCCGGTGACCCGTGCACTCCAGTGCCATGACTGGGGCGCGTGCATGCCCGTTGACCCTTGCACTCCCGTGCCGTGAACCGCGCATGCCCGTGCCATGACCCGGGCGCGCACGCCCGGTGACCCGTGCACTTCGGTGCCATGACCCGTGCGCGCGCGCGCCCGGTGACCCGTGCACTTTCGTGCCATGACCGTGCACGCCCGTGCGCTGCCCCTTACACCCGGCAGCGCCGTGACCCGTGCACGCCCGTGCCATGACCCGTGCACGCCCGCGCTCTTGCGCACGCCCGGGGCCATGCTCCCGCCGGTGCCATGACCCGTGCATGCCCGCGCCCGGCCCCTTGCGCCCGGCGGTGCCACGACCCGCGCACGCCCGGGGCCTTGCACCCGCCGGTGCCATGACCCGCGCACGCCTGCTCCCTTGCGCGTGGCCGTGGCCTTGCGCCCGGCGGTGCCGCGACCCGCGCACGCCCGCGCTCGACGGTGCCGTGACCCGCTCATGCCCATGCCAAGACCCGCGCGCTCGCCCGGTGCTATGCACCGGCCCGTGCCATGACCAGCACGCGCCGTGCCAGGACCGGCACGCGCAGTGCCCTCGTGTGAGCTTGGTGCCTCGCACCTGCCCGTGCCGTGACCGGCGCATGCCCTTAGCACGACCCGCGCGTGCATTGCGCCCGCCCATGCCATGGCCCGCGCCCGGCTCCTCACACCCGGCAGCGCCGTGACCCGTGCAAGCACGTGCCATGACCCGTGCGCGCCGGGTGACACGTGCCAGGTGGCCCCGTGACCCGCGCGCGCCAGTGCCATGACCCGCGTGTGCCAGTGCCATGACCCGCGCGCGCCCGTGCCATGACCCGCGTGCGCGCGCCCGGCGGTGCTATGACCCGCGCGCGCGCCCGGTGACCCATGCACGCCCGTGCCGTGACCCGCGCCCGGAAGCATCGTGACCCGCGCACGCCCATGGCATGACCCGCGCATGCCAGTGCCGTGGCCCGCGCGCGCGCCCGGTGACCCGAGCCCGGCAGCGCCGTGACACGTGCAAGCCCGCACCGTGACCCGTGCGCGCGGCCGGCTGCTCTATGACCCATGCACGCCCGTGCCGTGGCCCGCGCATGCCAGTTCCGTGACCTGCGCACGTTGCCTTGTGCCTGACGGTGTCGTGACCCGCGCACGCCCGCACCGTGACACGCGCCCGTTGACTTGCCCACGACAGCTCCGTGACTTATGCACGCCCGTGCCGTGACCCGCGCCTGCGCGCGCCCGGTGACTAGCGCACACCCGTGACATGACCTGCGCGTGCCCGAGCACGCAGTGCCCTTGTGTGCGCCCGGCGGTGGCATGACCCGTGCACGCCCGTGCCATGACCCGCGTGCACGCGCTCCCATTGCCCTGCGCATGGCAGCGCCGTGACCCGCGCACGCCCGTGCCATGACCCGCGCATGCTCGAGCCGACCGTGCCCTTGTGCGTGCCCGGTGCCTCGTGCCCGGCGCTGCCATGACCCGCATGCGCGCGCCCGTCGCCCTGTGCATGGCAGCGTCGTGACCCGCATGCTTCCGTGCCATGGCCCGCGCGCGAGTGCCCGGTGACTCGCGCACGCCATGCCATGACATGCTCGCGCTAGTGCCACGACCCGCGCGCGCCCGAGCCCGCCATGCCCTTGTGCGCATCCGGGTCCTCCCGCCCGGCGGGACATGGCCCGCGCGCACCCGGTGACTTGCGTCCGGCTGTGCAATGGCCCGAGCACGCCCCTGCGGTGACTCACGCACGCCCGATGACCTGCACCCAGCGGTGCCGCGACCCGCGCGCCCGCGTGCATCCCGCTCCCTGCCGTCCGCGCCCCCGCCCGGGCATGCCCCGCATCCGACCATGCGATGCCGGGGCCCGCCATGGGATTCGGGTCTCCGTCACCATGGCACGGTCGCGGTAGCGTGGGCGCTCACCGGGCCCTCGCGGAGGGTCCGGAGTCGCGCCCACGCTCTCGGGACCCGTGTCTCGATGCACACAGCACGGGCACTCGCCTGAAGCATCTTGGTTTCATCCAATGCGGCGAATCCGACACTCCGGGAGGGGCATCCGACCAAAGGCGGGGAGTGGCCGAGGAGAGCGCGCCGTCTCTGGTCCCAGCGGGCTAGGCACCTGCGGCCCGACGACTCCGACGCGATGCCCGGTGCATTTTTGCAACCGTCGCTCGGGCATGCATCCGACCCCTGCAGCTGGAGCCACCGAGCAGGCAATCAGCCACCGCCGCACCGGTACCCGCGCTCATGCTGGGACTTGCACGGCAGCGCCCGGGCGGGCGATGGCGTTGCCGCACCGGCACACGCACGGGGACCGGGCCGTCGAGGTCGATGCTACCATGCCCGCCCGGGTGGATGACCAAGCAGTACGGTGCCCCGCTCCATTCTGCCGGCCGAGCACGGCGACGGTGCACGTGATCGGGACCTGGGGGCGCGCCTATCCGCCTCCGGGCCCCGATCCCGGCGCCGTCCGCCGCGGCGCCCTCGCCGGTCCACGGCCGTGCCTTCCACCTCACCGCTCGGCGTGGGCGAGCCATCCCGCCACGCCGTGACGACGAGCCCTCCATGCGCCACCGCGGTCGGTGCGATGGCATCCCACACGTGCCCGCTCGCGGGTCGTCGCTTCGGCGCCGCCCCGTCGGTGGTGGTCGATAGGTCCATGCACTGCACGTGACCTCCGACCTCGTCGCGGGACCCGCATCCGGGTCGGGGTTGCATGATGTAGAACAGATATGTGGGATGTGGAAGCAAATTAAAATTAATGTATTTTTTTATTTATTTATTTTCAGAAGTCGGCTTTGACTCAAAGGAAAGATAAACTAATGTTGAAAAAACTAAGAAATGACAGAAAGCACAATTAAAAGGAGTGGATTATCAGAGTAACTCAGAAGTAGGATCACTGGGGATTGAGAAACCCCCAGACCTAGGGTTTACTCCTCTTTCAAGAAACAGACGAAGAGAGAAGAGAAGGTTTTATACCTGACTGTGATATCTCTCGTTGCTTCAATTGAAGGACACTCTCGAGCATATTGTAGGATCCTTGGAGACGGGGTATCTTCGCAATGGATCCTCGGATTGTAGTCCTATGGCAAGGTTGGCCTTCTTCTCGAACTCAGAATCTGGAAGAAGAAAAACAAAAAAAAGAACCAGAAACTCAAAGAATGACACTGACCTGAGTACTTAATGAAGATTGTTGGATGTAGAAGTTCTGGAGATCTTGATACTGAACTGACTCTCCTTTGAACTGGCTCTGTAGTTGAAACAGTTGATCTGAACCTGGATGCTGGTGACCGGCTTCGATGTGGAAGAGAGGGGCCATAGGATGAAGATGGAAAATTAGGGTTTGGTGGTGGTGGAGTAGAGATGGGTGGACTAAGCTAGGGTTTCGGGGTTGGAGATCTCACACCTCCTCAAGGTTCCTAGGGAACCCGGATTTACTCCCTCACGGAGCTCAACACCTGAATACAAGTGCGGAAGAGAGAAAGACAAAGTTGCTCACACAAAAATTGATTTCATTCATCATTTAAATTCAATAGTTACATAGAGTTGAATATATAGACATAACGAAGAAATAAAATTTTATACATTTCCTATATGGGACTAATAGGACTAACCCACACTTTAGGCATCAAATTCTCTTCCCAAGACTCCTTCCATGAGTGGGCAGCCCAAAAACTCTAAGAAAACTTGAAAATCAGCTCCAAATGGCAGGTTATGGGGGTGTCTCCTAGTATCTCTCCATGAATCAAGGATTTTTCCTTCATGGTTTGGCTCTTTAGACACCTCCTAGTCTTGCTCCACAAGTTTAGGCTTCTTCCTTTCATGGCTTTCGTACTTTTGGAAACTTTTGGGTGCCTCCTTGATTTTCTCCCCAAGACATGCTCTCTTCCCTTTTATAACTTGGATTTTTATGGAACATTATGGGGCACCTCCTTGATCCTCTCTTCAAGAAAAATTCTTGCCATCCTGGCTTGGGTTTATCTGGAAAGAAGTTGGCTCCTCCTTGGATTGAGGTATCTTGATGGATTTCTCCCCCAAGTGGTGCAAGAAAAAAAGAACCTGCTTACTTGAGGCATAGGGACCAAGGTACACTGGATGGAGATGTGGCAGGGAGTGTGGCACCCACTTGTAGCTGGAAAATGTGGTGCCCTATGGCAAAGGGAATGACACATACCTGGGCCTTGGACTTGGACTGAGTCAACATGACCCAACAAAAATTGAAATGACAAAATTACAGACTCAAAATTGAGTTGATCAGGTCAACCCTTATTACAAAACCAGAAAATCCTAATTCTTCGGGCAAGGTCAATCAGAGATCCAGATGGAGCCCTGAAGTCTTCTTCTGAGTCTGGTGCACGCACCAATTCTCCCGGGGTGGGAGGAACTCGACCCTGTCGAGTATGGATCAAGCTGGCTCTGGTATCTCTCCAAGAGGTCTGGGTCCAATTCTTGTAATTCTTCTTGGGAGATCCAAGAGTCATCAGAATCTGGCCTTCCTTGCCAGCAGACCAGGTATCTTAGGTATCCTCGATTACGAGTAGAGATAACCTGATCATCCAGGATCTTTTCAATCTGCTCTTTCCTCGCATGCCAGTTTGTTGGTGGACACATAGGGTTGGGTTCACTCTCAAGAGCAGGATTAGGCTCCAAAGGCTCACTGGGAATCATAGCTGGCTCTCTATACTCTACTAGGTCTGTAATGTTGAAAGTGGAGCTAATGCCTGGTTCTGAAGGCAACTCGAGCACATAGGCATTGGATCCGACTCTCTTCATCGCTCTAAATGGTCCAGCTCCTCTAGCATGTAACTTCGTAACGGTTCTAGGAGGAAACCGTTCAGGCCTTAACCTAATCATTACATAGTCTCCCTCAACAAAAGTTTTGACTCGCTTTGAGAATCAGCCAACTTCTTATAAGTTTCATTACTTAAAGTTATTTTGGCATGAATTTCTTTATGCAAGTCCTTTACATGCTATGCAAGTGCATCAAGAGACTTGTGTGTGTGGGCTAATAGTGAAATCAGATCAAGTGGTGTGTGAGGCTTGTATCCATGAACAATTTCAAAGGGACTCTAGCCTATAGACCTATTGATCGAAACATTGAATGCAATTTCAGCCCTGGACAAAATACAAATCCCAATTCCTGGTGCTCTCAATCAAACCAAAATCTGAGCCAAAGCCTAGTAAAGGGTCAAGAAAAACTAAACTAGACTGACGACGCATTCCTAAAGAATGGACTTTATTCCAAAGGAACCCTAGGTCTAAACCTAACAAACTAAGGCTCTCTAGGTTTGACCTTGGGTCGGAGGATGGCATGCAGAGCATGAAAACTTATCATGGGTGCCTAGTAGGTGCCATAAGGTCTTCCAGAAGTAGGTGGCAAACCTAATAGGTTTTGACACGTGGTTCACTCTAAAGACTTCGACAAAGTATACTTGGATGGTGTAAGAAGCATTGGAAGTCCTAGAGAAAGGGAGGAAATATGAGGTGGAGTCTCGAATTACCTGTTGACTAAAGGTGGTGACCTGAAGGTTTGAATGGTGATCTATGAGTGTCAACTGGTCATCCTTACGAAAGGAAAAGTTTGCTACTCCTAGGAATGGATCAAGAGATGGTTCAGGGAGTAGCCTAGGACATGTGATTACAATAGCTAAGGTTTGTTCTCTAAGCAAACAATGATCCACTTTCTCAAAAAATGGATTAGAGAATGATTCATGGGAGGGTCTATGGATGATGACCTCAAGACTTGAAATTTGACCTAGGGGTGAGGAAAGGTATACTCTATAGAAGGATAGGTCAGTCATGCGAAGGAAGGGGTATGGGGTCATAAGGAGGACTTCTACAGGACTGGGTGAATCAATCCGCTCAAGACAAGAATGTTCAACTGAGATTACGAGAGAGACCTTAGTGGCTGGGCATGGGACAAGGTCCAATTGTAAGAGGCTTGATTCAGTCATCCTAAGGAGAGGATCTACCATAGGGTGGGCAAACTTAAACAGTTCAGTGCAAAGATCTTCAATTGGTACTTGGGGAATGACTGTCATTAGAGGGTACGAACTAATAGCTCGGGCTAACACTATGAGTTCTTCCTGGGGGTATTTGACTAAAGGAACCTGGTTCTCACAAATCTCTTGAATTTCTGAACTTGGTCCTACCAGTTGGTTGCTTTCCAAGGTCTCCTCAGGTAAGGAACCAATAGTATCAATGTCACATTCTTCAAGTTCTTCCCCATCATATTCATCAACTAGACTCAAGCCAGCATCATATACTTCCTTGATGCCATCTTCAATGGGTTTCGGGTCAGTGATAATCGGGTCAACTGATTCTAGGCTTGTCATACCTAACCTTTCTTCCTCATTGGTAGGCTTGGGTTCTCCCTTATTAATGTCATCCTTAGGATTCTTACCACTTAGCTGTGCACAAGCCAGTCCTATGAATGGGCACTGACTAGATTTATGGCCTCTTTCTTCACAAAACAAACATTCTTGAGATATAAGAACCTGGGTCACACTGGGTTTCAAGCTAGTAGAGACCTTACTTGGGCATGGGTGTGGATCTAAATGGTTTGATCTAGAAGACTTGGGTTGTTGAGTGACTAGTCTAGAATATTGTAAGGATCTCTCATAGACATGATCCACACTATAGATATCATGGTTAGGCTTCCTAAGGTTATGCTCGGGATCACTGTATAAGGTCCTCCTAGGCTCCTGGCATGGATGAGGTTGGGGCCTATTAAATTTTGGATTAGGGGTCCAATTTTGATGTCTACGTTTCTCAAGTTCTTGGACTCGATCCCTAAGCTGGGTAAAATTCTCATGGACTTGTTCTTTACACTGGGCAACAGTACCAGTCATATCCTGACTCAATTTGTTCATACTTTCGGTAAGATTTCTAACCATGGCCTCTAAATCTGGTTGGGTTTGACCAGGTTGGTAGGGTACTCCATTCTGTGTGGACATGATGATGCAAGCAAGCACACCAAATGAGACTCGACTGAAATGACTATGGGCTAACTAGACCTAGAGCCCAAACTAGATGCCCAATCAGAGTGGCAAGCTAGCCTGTAGTATCTCGGGACTCAGCCAGGCAGGTGTAAGGTGAGTGATAGGTCCCTAGATGCCAATCCTAGACACCAATCAGTGATTGGCCAGGTAGGCGGACCAGAACACAAGCCCTTCAGGATAGAATCCCTGAACCACCATTCTAGACACTGAGTACAAAGCACACACAGAGTAACTAGACAAACTGACTCAACACTAGCCTTGACCTGACTTGTTTATGTCCGTAGCCCACTAGGGCAAATTAAGTCTAATAAATTTTAAAGTTAGGCTTAGGATCGAATGAGGGGGTGGTGGTTGTGGGCTAAGGAGTGGTTATCAACTCCTCCCCTTATCTTAGATGCTCAAATGCCCTTAGGATGAGTTAGGAGATGTTCACTCAAGATAATTGAATTACAGAACATAAAAATAGAGTTGCAGTAATTTAACTCTCAAAAGTTTTACGGAAACCAATAAATCACAGGAAAATTATATAAAATAGCTTCAATTATTTTGGTTCCAGAAAAATAGAAATCATGCAATTCGGAGTTGTCTGCAATGAGAAACAATTACTGCAATAGGGCAGTTACAGATTGAAAACAGGGTGCTTCCCCCGTTTACAATTCCTGCTACGAAGTTGTAACCCAACGGATCCCCTACATGCCCTAGGAACACCTCGTGGAATGGGAAGAGGGGGTTTGCACCCCGCTTCGTTCCTAGGACCGGACGTCCTGGGGAGTCTACTTCGAGCAGACAAAGTAAAAGGAGAGAGACTTAAAACAAGCAAGCAAAACAGAAATCCTAGACTGGGCTCTGATACCAAAAATGATGTAGAACAGATATGTGGGATGCGGAAGCAAATTAAAATTAATGTATTTTTTTATTTATTTATTTTCAGAAGTTGGCTTTGACTCAAAGGAAAGATAAACTAATGTTGAAAGAAACTAAGAAATGACAGAAAGCATAATTAAAAGGAGTGGATTATCAGAGTAACTCAGAAGTAGGATCGCTGGGGATTGAGAAACCCCCAGACCTAGGGTTTACTCCTCTTTCAAGAAACAGACGAAGAGAGAAGAGAAGGTTTTATACCTGACTGTGATATCTCTCGTTGCTTCAATTGAAGGACACTCTCGAGCAGATTGTAGGATCCTTGGAGATGGGGTATCTTCGCAATGGGTCCTCGGATTGTAGTCCTATGGAAAGGTTGGCCTTCTTCTCGAACTCAGGATCTGGAAGAAGAAAAATAAAAAAAAAGAACCAGAAACTCAAAGAAAGACACTGACCTGAGTACTTAATGAAGATTGTTGGATGTAGAAGTTTCGGAGATCTTGATACTGATCTGACTCTCCTTTGAACTGGCTCTGTAGTTGAAACAGTTGATCTGAACCTGGATGCTGGTGACCGGCTTCGATGTGGAAGAGAGGGGCCGTGGGATGAAGATGGAAAATTAGGGTTTGGTGGTGGTGGAGTAGAGATGGGTGGACAAAGCTAGGGTTTTGGGGTTGGAGATCTCACACCTCCTCAAGGTTCCTAGGGAACCCGGATTTACTCCCTCACGGAGCTCAACACCTGAATACAAGTGCGGAAGAGAGAAAGACAAAGTTGCTCACATAGAAATTGATTTCATTCATCATTTAAATTCAAGAGTTACATAGAGTTGAATATATAGACATAACGAAGAAATAAAATTTTATACATTTCCCATATGGGACTAATAGGACTAACCCACACTTTAGGCATCAAATTCTCTTCCCAAGACTCCTTCCATGAGTGGGCAGCCCAAAAACTCCAAGAAAACTTAAAAATCAGCTCCAAATGGCAGGTTATGGGGGTGTCTCCTAGTATCTCTCCATGAATCAAGGATTTTCCCTTCATGGTTTGGCTCTTTTAGACACCTCCTAGTCTTGCTCCACAAGTTTAGGCTTCTTCCTTTCATGGCTTTCGTACTTTTGGAAACTTTTGGGTGCCTCCTTGATTTTCTCCCCAAGACATGCTCTCTACCCTTTTATAACTTGGATTTTTATGGAACATTATGGGGCACCTCCTTGATCCTCTCTTCAAGAAAAATTCTTTCCATCCTGGCTTGGGTTTATCTGGAAAGAAGTTGGCTCCTCCTTGGATTGAGGTATCTTGATGGATTTCTCCCCCAAGTGGTGCAAGAAAAAAAGAACCTGCTTACTTGAGGCATGGGGACCAAGGTACACTGGATGGAGATGTGGCAGGGAGTGTGGCACCCACTTGTAGCTGGAAAATGTGGTGCCCTATGGCAAAGGGAATGACACATACCTGGGCCTTGGACTTGGACTGAGTCAACATGACCCAACAAAAATTGAAATGACAAAATTACAGACTCAAAATTAAGTTGATCAGGTCAACCCTTATTACAAAACCAGAAAATCCTAATTCTTCGGGCAAGGTCAATCAGAGATCCAGATGGAGCCCTGAAGTCTTCTTCTGAGTCTGGTGCCCGCACCAATTCTCCCGGGGTGGGAGGAACTCGACCCTGTCGAGTATGGATCAAGCTGGCTCTGGTATCTCTCCAAGAGGTATGGTTCCAATTCTTGTAAATCTTCTCGGGAGATCCAAGAGTCATCAGAATTTGGCCTTCCTTGCTAGCGGACCAGGTATCTTTGGTATCCTCGATTACGAGTAGAGATAACCTGATCATCCAGGATCTTTTCAATCTGCTCTTTCCTCACAGGCCAGTTTGTTGGTGGACACACAGGGTTGGGTTCACTCTCAAGAGCAAGATTAGGCTCAAAAGGCTCACTGGGAATCATAGCTGGCTCTTTATACTCTACTAGGTCTGTAATGTTGAAAGTGGAGCTAATGCCTAGTTCTGAAGGCAACTCGAGCACATAGGCATTGGACCCTACTCTCTTCACCACTCTAAATGGTCCAGCTCCTCTAGCATGTAACATTCTAGCGGTTCTAGGAGGAAACCGTTCAGGCCTTAACCTAATCATTACATTATCTCCCTCAACAAAAGTTTTGACTCGCCTTTGAGAATCAGCCAACTTCGTATAAGTTTCATTACTTAAATTTATTTTGGCATGAATTTCTTTATGCAAGGCTTTTATATGCTGTGCAAAAACTTCAGCAGACTCGGAGACTCATGTGTGGACTGGTAAAGGAGCTAGGTCAAGAGGTGTGTGAGGTTTGTAACCATACACAATTTCAAAAGGACTCTAGCCTATAGACCTATTGATCGAAACATTGAATGCAATTTCAACCCTGGACAAAATACAAATCCCAATTCCTGGTGCTCTCAATCAAACCAAAATCTGAGCCAAAGCCTAGTAAAGGGTCAAGAAAAACTAAACTAGACTGACGACGCACTCCTAAAGAATGGTCTTTATTCCAAAGGAACCCTAGGTCTAAACCTAACAAACTATGGCTCTCTAGGTTTGACCTTGGGTCGGAGGATGGCATGCAGAGCATGAAAACTTATCATGGGTGCCTCGTAGGTGCCATAAGGTCTTCCAGAAGTAGGTGGCAAACCTAATAGATTCTGACACGTGGTTCACTCTAAAGACTTCGACAAAGTATACTTGGATGGTGTAAGAAGCATTGGAAGTCCTAGAGAAAGGGAGGATATATGAGGTGGAGTCTCGAATTACCTGTTGACTAAAGGTGGTGACTTGAAGGTTTGAATGGTGATCTATGAGTGTCAACTGGTCATCCTTACGAAAGGAAAAGTTTGCTACTCCCAGGAATGGATCAAGAGATGGTTCGGGAAGTAGCCTAGGACATGTGATTGCAACAGTTAAGGTTTGTTCTCTAAGCAAATAATGATCCACTTTTTCAAGAACTGGATTAGAGAATGATTCATGGAAGGGCCTATGGATGATCACCTCAAGACTTGAAATTTGACCTATGGGTGCGAAAAGGTATACTCTATAGAAGGGTAGGTCAGTCATGCGAAGGAAGGGGTCTGGGGTCATAAGGAGGACTTCTACAGGACTGGGTGAATCAATCTGCTCAAGACAAGGATGTTCAATTGAGATTATGGGAGAGACCTTAGTGGCTGGGCATGGGACAAGGTCCAATTGTAAGAGGTTGATTCAGTCATCCTATGGAGAGGATCTACCATAGGGTGGGCAAACTTAAACAGTTCAGTGCAAAGATCTTCAATTGGTACTTAGGGAATAACTGTCATTAGAGGGTACAAACTGATAGCTTAGGCTAACACTATGAGTTCTTCCTGGGGGAATTTGACTAAAGGAACCTGGTTCTCACAAATCTCTTGAATTTCTGAACTAGGTCCTACCACTTGGTTGCTTTCCAAGGTCTCCTCAGGTAAGGAACCAATAGTATCGATGTCACATTCTTCAAGTTCTTCCCCCTCATATTCATCAACTAGACTCAAGCCAACATCATATACTTCCTTAATGCCATCTTCAATGGGTTTTGGGTCAGTGGTAATCGGATCAACTAATTCTGGGCTTGTCATACCTAACCCTTCTTCCTCATTGGTATCCTTCTAGTCAAGAGGTGACACAAGTGGGAATTGACAAACAAAAGTCTGGTTCACTATGGGTGTCGGATCAATAGGAACTTGACTCAAGTTGGTAGAGGTTGGCTTTAAGTCCAAAGTACTTGATTGGTTATATCTTAAAGACCACTCATAGTCTTGGGCTTCTTGGTAGGCTCGGTCTAACTTATTGGTCTTTTCAAGGCATAGCTTCCTATAAATGTCTGGGTGTAACCCAATCCTAAACCTCGATGTGATCTGAGCTTCGGTCTCAATGGTATTGCATTTCATGTCATACCACTAGAAGTCCTCGATATATTTAGACACAGGCCTATTACCTTGTCGCAATTGGTACCATTGGTCTAAAAGTCTTTTCTCATAGGATCTACCTAGGTACCTATCTCTCAACTTACTTCTCATATCTCTCCAAGTATATATTTTCTCTTTTCTTTGATAACACTCACGCTCAATAGCATACCAATGCAACCTAGCATGTTTGGTGAACTTGGTTTTGGCCAACCTAACTTGTCCTAATTCCGATATGTTAGTGCACTCAAAATACCGATCCATTTGTTCTTCCCACTTAATATATGTCTCTTGTCTTCCATCAAAAGTGGGTGCATAAGGTTCGGTGTTCCTAACGGGTCCCTTCTCTGAGTCAACCAAGTATGGGTGTAGGCTCCTAGGGCTAGACTCAGGGGCAAGATCATGGTCATAGGCTCTCCGAGGCTCCTGGCATGGGTGAGGTTGGGGCCTATTAAATTTTGGATCAGGGGTCCAATTTTGATGTCTACGTTTCTCAAGTCCCTGGGCTCAGTCTCTAAACTGGGCAAAACCCTCATTCATATCCTGACTCAATTTGGTCATACTTTCAGTAAGAGTTCTAATCATGGCCTCTAAATCAGGTTGGGTTTGACCAGGTTGGTAGGGTACTCCATTCCGGGTGGACATGATGATGCAAGCAAGCACACCAAATGAGACTCGACTGAAATGACTATGGGCTAACTAGACCTAGAGCCCAAACTAGATGCCCAATCAGAGTGGCAAGCTAGCCTGTAGTAACTCGGGACTCAGCCAGGCAAGTGTAAGGGGAGTGTTAGGTCCCTAAATGTCAATCCTAGACACCAATCAGTGATTGGCCAGGTAGGCGGACCAGCACACAAGCCCTTTGGGATAGAATCCCTGAACCACCATTCTAGGCACTGAGTACAAAGCACACATAGAGTAACTTAGACAAACTGACTCAACATTAGCCTAGACCCGACTTGTTGGTGTCCCTAGCCCACTAGGGCAAATTAAATCTAATATATTTTAAAATTAGGCTTAGGATCGAATGAATGTGTGGTGGTTTTGGGCTAAGGAGAGGTTTTCAACTCCTCCCCTTATCTTAGATGCTCAATTGCCCTTAAGATGAATTAGGAGATGATCACTCAAAAAAATTGAATTGCAGAAACACAGAAATAGAATTGCTATAATTTAACTCTCAGAAATCTCACAGAAACCAATAAATTACAGTAAAATTATGTAAAATAGTTTCAATTATATTGGTTCCAGAAAAATAAAAATCATGCAATTTGGAGTTACCTGTAATGAGAAACAATTCCTTCAACAGGTAAGTTACAGACTGAAAACAGAACGCTTCCCCCGTTTACAATTCCTGCTACGAAGTTGTAACCCAGCGGATCCCCTACACGCCCTAGGAACACCCCGTGGAATGGGAAGAGGAGGCTTGCACCTCGCTTTGTTCCTAGGATCGGACGTCCTGGGGAGTCTACTTCGAGCAGACAAAGTAAAAAAGAGAGACACTCAAAACATGCAAGCAAGTCAGAAACCCTAGACAGGGCTCTGATACCAAAATTGATGCATAACGAAAGAGGAGATGATGCGATGCAGAAGTAAATTAAGACTAATTCTTTTTTTTTTTTTTTTTTTCAGAAGTCGGCTTTGACTCAAAGGAAAGTTAAACTAAATTGAAAGAAACTTTGTAATAATTGAAAGCACAATTTAAAGAAACTAGGTTATCAGAGTAGTTCAGAAGTAAAAGATCGCTGGGGGTTGAGAAACTCCCAGACCTAGGGTTTCGCTCTGAACTTTCAACAGGACAGAAGTAAAGAGAAGAGAATGTTTACAGACCAGGCAGTGATCTTCACAGAGTTTAGTGGAAGGACTCTCTTGAGCAGATTGTTGGATCCCCGGATTCAGATATCTTCGCAATGGATCCTCCAAAACTGGCCCTTTGGCAGAGTTGGCTTCTTCTGAACTCAAGATCTGGGAAAGAAGAAGAACAAGTTATGGAACCAGATACTCAAGGATGGATTTACCAGATAGTAGAACTTGAAAGCTGATGTTGCTGAAATCCTGATTCTCCTGGAATGCTGATCTGACTTCCTCTGGGATTTGCTCTGTCTTCGAAGTAGCCGAACTGGACCTGGATGCTGGTGGTCGGCCTCTACTTGGAGAGAGGGGCCGTGAGAGATGGGGTAGGCTAGGGTTTGGTGGAGTGAAGAGGATGATGGGCGGCTAGGGTTTGGAAGTGAAGTGGCTAACCTAGGGTTTTGGGGTTGGAGATCTCACACGTCCTCAAGGTTCCTAGGGAACCCGGATTTACTCCCTCACAGAGCTCAACACCTGGATGCAAGTGCAGAAGAGAGAAACATAAAGTTGCTCACACAAAATTTGAATTCATTCATCAGTTGTTCTAAAACTTACAAGAGGGGTTCATTTTATAGGTCTTTACAAGAGGTCAGGGTTTTACATCTTCCCATGTGGGACTAATAGGATGGATCTTCAAATTAGGCTTGTAGAATCAAATCCTTCTCATATGGCCAGCCAAGAGCTTCCATAAGTGTTGATTGGTGGCTCCAAATGGTAAGTAGGTGGCGCCTCCTAGCCTTGCTCTTCAAGAAAAATTTTTTTCCTTCCATGGCTCAACTCTTTTGGACACCTCCTTTTCTTTCTCCCCAAGTCATGGCTCTTCCCAACTTTGCTTTGGTCTTTTTAGGCATGGATTGGGCGCCCCCTTGAAGTGCTCCCCAAGAAATGCCTCTTTCCTCCTTTAGCTTGGCCTTTTAAGGTATATATGGGGTGCCTCCTTGATTTTGGCTTCAAGAAAAATTCTTGCTCCCTTGGGTGTGGGGACCAAGACACTGGGATGGAGATGTGGTGCCTCTTGGACTCTAGCGTGTGGCTGGGAGTGTGGCGCCCAC
>CM038041.1:104949121-104954121 GCA_021397845.1 Areca catechu
ACCTGGCTACCAGGCCACCCCAGCTTCCAGAGGCCCAAACCCATGCACCCGAGCCCCTTTGGGCCGGCCTTTTGCTGCTCCTAGAAGCCCAACACGCCCCCCTAGGCGTCCTTGGAGTCTTGACCAAGTCAAGAAAATTTTTAGAGACTTTTCTACCTAATATTTCCTTATTTTCTAGCTAGGGTTTGAGAGGGAAAAGGATTCTTATGTAAAGACTTATGTACCCTTACTTGGAGCCCAAGGTTAAGGGTCTATTTAAGGGTCCCTAACCTCTTGTATGAGGAGAATTTTTGATGAATGAAAACCTTGAGTTCTTCTATTGAGTGGTGTGATACCCTGCTGTGTGCATAAAGGGGTTTGTGAGAGTTCTTCTTCCCGGTGTTTGCAATCATCTTCCTGCTGCCAACAAACCCTCCAGATCCCTGGACGCCCACTCCAAAAGAAGCCTTCCCTTGCTGTTTTTACTTTGTTTCCTTGTTCCTTTGTGAGCTTTCTAACCCCTGACAGGTCGCTTGCAGGTCCCTGAGTTCCTACGAATCCAACGACTCCAGCCAAGCCTCAATCGAATCACCGAGCAGAAAGCCGGATATCCGCGGGTCTTTGGCTCGGTTTTCCAGGCCGCATCCGTCGAGGAACGAGAGACCCCTTTGCTGCGATCTTCACAGATGTTGTCAGGTACACCCCTCTACCTCCAGTAGTTATATTGTAGGAGAACTTGCCCTAACCGAGGCTTCTTAGCCCCGGCGGTCCTTCTTTGCTACTTTTCTAGGTCCTAATCTGCATGCTGATCTTCAAAAGTTCATACAAAATTCCCTACAAATAATTTTGATCTGAAATTTGGGAATTAATCACCTAACTCAACATGTAAAACATACAAAAAAAATTGCATGCATATTAGTTCCTCATCATTTGGTATCAGAGCTTAGATTAGGGCTTGTTTTCTACAATTTTTCAGTCCATATATATTCTGTTATTTTAATTATTTCTCCCTGTTAAATACTCCAAAAATTCTGAAATTTATTTTCCTGGATTTATCATAATTCACAGTAATTTTAAAATTTTTTTCAGATTTTTTATGGCTTTTGAATTTTCTTCAAGCCAAAATAGGGCCTGCAAATATTTGGCTCTATTTTTTTTAGCAAGACAAGTTTGGAAGTTTTATGGTTTTGTTTAGCATTTTTTGCATATATTTTAATTTTAGTATATTTCCTGAATATTAGGAAATAATTTGTAAGTTTTATTCTATTTAAGAAAATACCAAAAAAAAAAAAATACATATTCTCCAAAAATACCAAAAATATCTAACCCTAATTTGCATCATTTGCCTGCCATCATTGCATAATCTACTTTTAAGGGCACTCTTGCTATATCAGATGGGGGGAGGAGTTGATAACCTCTCCATAGCCCAAAACCACATCCCTTGCATTCGGTCCCAAGCCTTAACCTAAAATTAACTAGACTTAATTTGCCCTAGTGGGCTAGGGATATCAACTGGTCGGGTCCAGGCTAGTGTTAGATCACTGTGTCAAGTTAACCTGTGTGTGCCTTGTGCTCAGTGTCTAGAACGATGGTTTAGGGATTCAATCCCGAAGGGCTTGCATGCTGGTCCGCCTACCTGGCCAATCTCTGATTGGTGTCTAGGATTGGCAATCAGGGACCTAACACTCTCCTTACACCTGCCTGGCTAAGTACAGGGTTACTATAGGCTAGTTTGCCACCCTGATTGAGCATCTCGTTTGGACTCTAGGTCTAGTCAGTTATAGTCGGTCTGATCGAGTCTTGCATGAGCACTAGATCAGAAGTTTCATATCACCCACCTCCTTCACAAATGTCTGAACCCATGGAAAATTTACAAGCCCAAATAAAAGCCCTAGCTGATCAAATGGCCCAGATAACTACCAAGATAACTACCCAGATGACTACCCAGATGACCCAGTTAACTCAGTCTCGTATTCAAACCAATGATAGAATTGACCATCTTGCCAATAGGTTTGATCAGTTAAAAGTCCGGGTAGGGACCCCAAGAAAAACCCATGGGTCACAGTCTGAGCCAGATCCTGATTCCCCTCAACCTAGGAGGACCCCAAACCCTGATCCATACCTTGAGGCTGAACCTAGGAGAGCCCATCATCCTGACCCAATCTCTAAGGTTAGTCCTAGAAGACCCAATCATGATTTTGTAGACCAGGAAGATAGATCCTATTTACCCACATCCTCTAAGCCTAGTATACCCACAACCTATAGATCTTATGACTCCAAATCCTATGAACCTAGAACCTATGAATCCAGAACCTATGAACCTAGATCATATGACTCTAGATCCCATGATCATAAATCCTATGCACCCACACCCTATAAGCCTAGTAGACCCAACACCCAATATTCTGACCCATATAGGAAGTCCAACCCTAGGAGAACCCAATATTCTGACCCATATAGGGAGTCCAACCCTAGGAGAACCCAGTATTCTGACCTATATAGGGAGTCCAACCCTAGGAGGACCCAATATCCTGACCCATATAGGGAGCCCAACCTCAGGAGGACCCCATACCATGATCCATCCTTAGAACCTGATCATAGAGCTGACCCAAAATGCTATGACCCCAGATCCTATAATCCCATGACCCATAGATCTGCACCCTTGTCCTATGAGCCTAGAGAACCCATAACCCCTAAGTATCAACCTAGTACTAGTCATGCTTCCCCTAGTCAACTTGAACCCCATAGGATTAGTATCCCTAAATACGAACCCAGTAGTGAGCCACTACCCCTTATACAACCTGAACCTACTAGGAGTAGTACCCATAATCAGAGACCAGAACCTAACCAATTTCCTGCTAGCCAACCTTCTCCAACCATTCCTGAGATTCACAAGGCTTACATTAACGTGAAAGTGTATGAAGCTGATGTGAGCCTAGTGGATGAGTATGAGGGAGAAGAGGAGACACCTTTAGTAGACCTAGAATTAGCTGACCCAGTAGATGCCCAGGTAGAAACCAACCCAGAGCTAGTTGACCTTGACCATATCCAACCTAAAGCTAAATGGAAGAACAAATAGAGGAAGAGAACCTAGGTACTGCTAGAGCCCTACTTGAGGAAACCATAGAGGAGAGCCAAATTATAGAGTCTAGTCCTAAAATACAAGAACCAGAAGAATTTATTAAGGACCGATCTCTTTGAATCAGTACCCTCAGGATGAGTCTCCTCCTATAGTTCCCATTAAGGACCTCTTTCCTGAGATTAATAACCCATCCTTCCATTATACAAACCCCGTAGATATATCGCAACCCCATAAGGTTAACCTCATTAGTCTAGGATTAGTCCCTGACATGCCTTCTTTGATTCTACT
The DNA here is from genome assembly GCA_021397845.1 of Areca catechu. Taxonomy (NCBI): domain Eukaryota; kingdom Viridiplantae; phylum Streptophyta; class Magnoliopsida; order Arecales; family Arecaceae; genus Areca; species Areca catechu. Next base: position 104,952,471 of record CM038041.1, read on the forward strand.
TTATCCAACTAACCCAGAACCTTTTTCTCCACCCTACCAGAGTAATTCTGAACCCACTTCCTATTTTCTACCCTTTCCTGAGTTTTCTCATGTGTCTAGAACTATTAGGTTACATTTTGTTGAGGTTACTAGGTTGCAAGGATCCATAGAGCCCATCCCATTTGCTACCTACTTTTGGCAGACCCTCTGGCACTTATTAGGAGTTACTAGCAAATTTTCTTCTGCATGTCATCCATCAACCACGACTCATACCCCCATGCCCAATTGGTAGTTAAGACCTAATAAACCTCTTCAGTCGAGTCTGTTAGGTGTAGGTTTGAGTCCTTTGCATCATCTTGTTAGGAGTCTGCATGTGCCTAGCATGTTCACCACCCGCACTAATGTTAAAACAATTGGCTAATTCCCGAAGATGGATCAAAAAATTTGATGTAGTGGATTTTATCTTGGTTAGGCTTTGGCCTAAAAGAAGCTTCATGCTCGCAGAGCCGAACCTTTTAAAGTGATAGAGAAGGTTGGATCAAATGCATAGGTGTTAGACTTGCCTTCGGATTTGGGCATTAGTTCTACCTTCAATATTACAGACCTGGTTGAGTATAGGGAACCGGCAGTGCTACCTAGTGAGGCCTTTGGACCTATTCCTTTTCATTGTGAGTGACCCTAACCTAGAGTGTCCACAAACAAATTTGGCCTGAGAGAGGAGAACGGATCGAGCGTATCCAGGATGATCAAGCCATCATGACCTAGGGCCATGACTATCAACGCTTCCTGGTCCGATGGCAAGGCCGGCCAGAGTCGGACGATTCGTGGATTTCTCGAGAGGACTTGCAACGCCTCAACCCAGACCTTCTCGAGAGATATGTGATCCAGTCTGACCTTCACTCGACAGGGTCGAGTTCCTCCCACCCCGGGAGAATTGGTGGGGACACCGGAGGCACCAGAATAAGATAGAGGCTTTTCAATCCTTTGTGAATTGATCAATAATTTATGAGTCCATCTGTAATAAGGGCTTAGCTCATCTGAGTTTATTTTAGTTGTTATTTGAGTATTTTGAGTTGTTATTTCAGTTCTGTACTTGTCAGCTCATGTTGAGCTAGTTCAGTCCAATGCTAGTCAGCTCATGTTGAGCTAATTTTATTTTTTTGAGTCCTGTCCAAGCATACTGAAGACTCAAGACTATATCATACAAGTGAAGACCAAGTCCAACTAGATTGAAGACATGGAATATAGCCCAAGTCCAACCTAGCTTGAAGATTTGAAGACCCCAGGAGGAAAATTCAGAAAACCCTAATTTCTTATAGATGCCCTCTAGATGCCCAGATTCCCTTCCAGATGCCAAAGTATATTCATAGATAAGGGCATCCATGATTACAAAGGTCCATCTTCATCCTATCCCAAAGAAATCAAGCCCAGGTGCCAAGCCCAAGCCGCTAAGAAGCAAGATACCAGGGAATATTCCTGCTACCTGTCTACCAGGCCACCCCAGCTTCCAAAGGCACAAACCCATGCACCCGAGCCCCTTTGTGCCGGCCTTTTGCTGCTCCTAGAAGCCCAACACGCCCCCCTAGGCATCCTTGGAGTCTTGACCAAGTCAAGAAAAATTTTAGGGATTTTTCTACCTAATATTTTCTTATTTTCTAGCTAGGGTTTGAGA
>CM038041.1:104959121-104961621 GCA_021397845.1 Areca catechu
CCTACCTTGGTTCCGCGCGCGTGCGGCCGTGATTTCGCCCGAGGGATCCAGACAGAGGCGATGGAGCGGGACCGGGAGGTCGACCGGACCATCGCACAACGACCTTGGTTCCGCGCGTGTGCGGCAGCATTTTTCGTCCGAGGGATCCGGACGGCGATGATGGAGCGGGACCGGGAGGTCGACCGGACCAAAGAGCGCACCGACCTTGGTTCCGCGCGCGTGCGGCCATGTTTTTCGCCCGAGGGATCCGGACAGCGATGATGGAGCGGGACCGGGAGGTCGACCAGACCATCGAAACCGACCATGGTTCTGCGCACGCGTGGCCACGATTTCTCCCGAAGGATCCGGACGGAGGCAATGGAGCAGGACCGGGAGGTCGACCGGACCATCGCACACCGACCTTGGTTCCACGAGCGCGCGGCCGCGATTTCGCACGAAGGATCCGGATGGAGGCGATGGAGCGGGACTGGTGTGGTCGACTGGACCATCGCACACCGACCTTGGTTTCGCGCGCGCGCGGTCGCGTTTTTCGCCCGAAGGATCCAGACGGGGCCAATGGAGCGGGACCGGGATGTCAACCGGACCAAAGAGCGCACCGACCTTGGTCCGCGCGCGCGTGGCCGCGTTTTTCGCCCGAGGGATCCAGACGGTGACGATGGAGCGGGACCGGGAGGTCGACCGGACCATCGAAAACCGACCTTGGTTCCGCGCACGCGCGGCCGCGATTTCGCCCGAAGGATCCGGACGGAGGCGATGGAGCGAGACCGGGAGGTCGACCGGACCATCGCACACCAACCTTGGTTCCCCGCGCGCGCGGCCACATTTTCGCCCAAAGGATCCGGACGGAGTCGATGGAGCAGGATCGGGAGGTCGACCGGACCGGAGGACACCGACCATGGTTCCGCGCGTGCGCGGCCGCGTTTTCGCCCGAAGGATCCAGGCGGAGTCGAAGGACCGGGACGTCGACCGGACCGGATGGCACCGACCATGGTTCGCGCGCGCGCGCGGCCGCGAAGATCCGGCACTCGGAGGGGCGAAGAAGGGCATCCCGGGGTGTTCCGAGGCACAAAGCTAGCTTGCGAACGCAAGGGTGGACCAAGACTCGCGCCCAAATGTCGCTGGACCCGAGTCACGGACGGCCTAGCACGAGAGAGCACCCAGCGCACCCCGGACGCAAGTCTAGGATGTCCAGGATGCGCGCACCATGCACGGGGCAAAAGGGCGGCCAGGACTCGGAACCACACAGCGCAGGACGCGAGTCCCGGAGGGCACGACACGGCACGATCACAAAGCAGCCAGGACGCGAGTCCAAGGAGGCCTAGGCGCGCGCCGCGCGAGCAAAAAATCCAAAACAGATACCCGGGGGATTACCCAAGTGTCGCGAGCAACGTTGCAGAAGCGGGGGAGGGCCGGGACGCGCGCCTGGATGCGCATCCGGGCGGCCATGACCCGTTGCCCCGCCAGCAAGGGGGTTGCCAACCTACTACCCCGCGGGGCATCGGCCAAGGTCCACCCCGGGGTTCCTGGGTCGCGAGCAGCATTGCAAATTCGGGGGCATGCCCCGCGTCCGCGCGTGCCCCACAAGACCCGCGCCCGGCGTTGCCAGGAACCGCGCCCGCCCGCGCCCGTGCGCGTGCCTGGTGCCCCGTGCCCGGCACTGCCAGGACCCGCGCCCGCCCGTGCCCGTGCGCGCGCCCGGTGCCCCACGCCGGCGCTGCCAGGACCCGCGCCCGCCCGTGCCCGTGCACGCGCCTGGTGCCCCGCGCCCGCCCGGGCCCGTGCGCGCGCACGGTGCCCCGCGCCCGACACTGCCAGGACCCGCGCCCGCCCCGCCCGTGTGCGCGCCCCCTGTGCCCACGCCCGGCACTGCCTTGACCCGCGCACGCCCGCGCCCATGCCGCGCCCGGGGACTCGAGCCCGGCCACGGCGCTGCCAGGACCCGCGCACGCCAACGCCCATGCGCGCGCCGGGGACTCGAGCCCGGCGCTGCCAGGACCGCGCCCACGCCCGCGCCAATGCACGCGCCCGGGGACTCGAGCCCGGCGTTGCCAGGACCCGCACACGCCCGCCCATGCGCGCGCGCCGGGGACTCGAGCCCAGCGCTGCCAGGACCCGCGCACGCCCGCGCCATGCGCGCCCCTGGGGACTCGAGCCCAGCGCTGCCAAGACCCGCGCACGCCCGCGCCCGCGCCCATGCGCATGCCCGGGGACTCGAGCCCGGCGGTGCCAGGACCCACGCACGCACCGTGCTATGACTCGGGCGCGCGCGCGCCGGGTTAACCGTTCACTCCCGTGCCATGACCCGCGCACGCCCGTGCCATGACACGTGCGCTCGCGCGCGCCCGGTGACACTTGCACTCCCGTGCCATGACCGGGGCGCGCGCATGCCCGGTGACCCTTGCACTCCCGTGCCGTGAACCATGCATGCCCGTGCCATGACCCGGGCGCGCACGCCCGTTGACCCGTGCACTTTCGTGCCATGACCGTGCACGCCCGCGCG
>CM038041.1:104966621-104971621 GCA_021397845.1 Areca catechu
CCCATATACCCAAGTCAGACGAACAATTTGCACGTCAGTATCGCTTCGGGCCTCCACCAGAGTTTCCTCTGGCTTCGCCTCGCTCAGGAATAGTTCACCATCTTTCGGGTCCCGACAGGCATGCTCCAACTCGAACCCTTCACAGAAGATCGGGGTCAGCCAGTGGTGCGCCCCTTCCGCGGAGGGTGGGGGCTCCCGCCCGTCAGCGTCCTTGCACCTTCCGGGTTTCGCGCGCCCGTCGACTCGCACGCATGTCAGACTCCTTGGTCCGTGTTTCAAGACGGGTCGGATGGGGAGTGATGCAGAACAAATAAAGGGATGCGATGCGGAAGTAAATTAATATTAACTAATTTTTTTGTTGTTTTTATATGTTTGTAGAAGTTGGCTTCAAATCAAAGAAAAGGTAACCTAACATTGAAAGATACTAATATGATAATTGAAAGCACAATTTTAAGGAAACTAAATTATCAGAGTAGTTCAGAAGCAACGGATCGCTGGGGGTTGAGAAACTCCCAGACCTAGGGTTTCACTCCAAACTTTCAACAGAACAGAAATAAAGAGAAGAGATGGTTTACCTAACCAGACAATGATCTTCACAGATTTTGGTGGAAGAACTCTCCCGAGCAGATTATTGGATCCTCGGATTCAGATATCTTCGCAATGGATCCTCCAATACTAGTCCTTTGGTGGGTTGGCTTCTCCTGAACTCAATATCTGGAAGAGAAGAAAAACAATTGATGGAATCAGAGAGTCAAGGGAAAAATTTACCAGGTTGATGAACTTGAAGATTGAAATTGCTGAAAACTGGATTCTCCTGGAAGCTGATGTGATTTTCCTTGGAACTTGCTCTGGATCTGAAGTAGCCGGACTGGATCTGGATGAAGGTGGATGGCCTGGACTTGTAGAGAGAGAAAGGCCGTGGGAGATGGAAGGAGCTAGGGTTTGATGGATTGAAAATAATGAAGGGCGGCTAGGGTTTTGGATTTTTAAGTGGCTAACCTAGGGTTTTGGATAAAGATGGAGATCTCTCACCTCCTCAAGGATCCAATGGAATCCGGATTACCCCCTCACGGAGCTCGACACTTAGAATAGTGCGGAAGAAGAGAAACATAGGTTACTCAACACAAGAGAATAGCAAAAATAATTTTTTTCTTCATTCATATCATTGTTTTCAACTTACAAGAGGGATTTAATTTATAATGCTTTACAAGGGAGAAGGGTTTCATATTTTCCCATGTGGGACTAAAGGAGGGGATCTCCAAATTAGGGCAAATCCCTTACATATGGTTGGCCAAAATACCAAAAATTAGGATTTGGGTTATAAATGGCAGGTAGATGGCGCCACCTTGCTTGAAATTTTTCAAGAAAATTTTCTTCCTTTCCTGGATGAACTCTTTTGGACTCCTCCTTTTCATCCTTCCTAAGTCAAGGCTCTTCCCATCTTTGTTTTAGGTGTTTTTGGCAGGTAATGGGCGCCCCTTGATATTCTCTTCCAAGAAAAACTTCTTCCCTTGTTTGCTTGGAATCACTTGGGAAAGTCTTGGCCACCCCCTTGATTTGTGCTCTTCTCTTTATCTGGTGCATGAAAGAAGGGAGTTGCCATCTGTGGAGTGGGGACCAAAGACTGCTGGATGTGGATATGGCGCCCTGATGCGGGACAGGGATTGGACTGGATCGCTGGTGAGCATGAAAGTCACCAGGGATTAGGATTTGCAAAGAAGGAAAGAAGAGGGTGCAGGGTTAAGATAAAATACTGGGGTTCACATAGATTCCCCAAGAAGAACAAGCACATAGCAAAGGGGCTCACACAGATGCCCTAGAAGAACAAGCACATAGCAAAGGGGCTCACATAGATGCCCTGGGCTCACACAGATGCCCAAAATCAGGGATCACACAGAAACCCTGGGAAGATGGAGAAGGGATCATACAGATACCCTAGGAGCACACAGATCCTTCACATAGAACAATAGAAATTTTATTCATCCATCCTCCTGTTACAAAAGGATGAGGGTGGTATTTATAGATTTTCCAACCCTCATTTGAATTTGAATACAAGATAAAAAGATAAGAACGAATCAAATTCAAATATAAGATAGGATAAGATAAGCCTATCCATATATCAATCCTAACCAACCAAATCCTAAATCAAATTCAAATATAAGATAGGATAAGATAAGCCTATCCATATATCAATCCTAACCAACCAAATCCTAATTCAAATTTTAAACAAAAGATAAATCCTAAATAAATTTATTCCAAAAATGCTTCAAGATCTGTGCCACTCCAAGAATTATGCTTGCTTCAAGATCCGTGCTTGAGATGTCCCCATCATTCTCCTACGGTGGGGTGAACTCGACTCCATCGAATCAGGCTGAGCGAGGTTGATGGAACTGAAACCAATCAAAAAGGACTCCGATGCTGAGCGAGGTTGATGACGGTGGCGGCCATGGCGGAGGAATGCGGCTAGCCAATGGAGAGCACTGAGGTGATCTGGTGGAGCATTCGATCTGAAGCTTGAGGGCGACGATGAATCAGGTGTTGGGGTCGCCAGCTGTAGGTAGGGGAGATGTCGTTGACGGAGAGAAGAAGATGACCGCCGGTGGGCTCGGAGGTGATCTCTCCGGTGAGGTCGGCGGACCAGTCTTTCACGGAGCGGCTGGGGGGAGAATGGTCCGACGTCGATGTTGGGGAAGGATCCGTGGACGAGATTTGAAACAGGGAAGAAAGAGAACAGTGGGTCGGTGATGAAGAAGAAAAATCCTAATCCTTTAGCTCTGATACCACTTGATGCGGGACAGGGATTGGACTGGATCGCTGGTGAGCATGAAAGTCACCAGGGATTAGGATTTGCAAAGGAGGAAAGAAGAGGGTGCAGGGTTAAGATAAAATACTGGGGTTCACATAGATTCCCCAAGAAGAACAAGCACATAGCAAAGGGGCTCACACAGATGCCCTAGAAGAACAAGCACATAGCAAAGGGGCTCACATAGATGCCCTGGGCTCACACAGATGCCCAAAATCAGGGATCACACAGAAACCCTGGGAAGATGGAGAAGGGATCATACAGATACCCTAGGAGCACACAGATCCTTCACATAGAACAATAGAAATTTTATTCATCCATCCTCCTGTTACAAAAGGATGAGGGTGGTATTTATAGATTTTCTAACCCTCATTTGAATTTGAATACAAGATAAAAAGATAAGAACGAATCAAATTCAAATATAAGATAGGATAAGATAAGCCTATCCATATATCAATCCTAACCAACCAAATCCTAAATCAAATTCAAATATAAGATAGGATAAGATAAGCCTATCCATATATCAATCCTAACCAACCAAATCCTAATTCAAATTTTAAACAAAAGATAAATCCTAAATAAATTTATTCCAAAAATGCTTCAAGATCTGTGCCACTCCAAGAATTATGCTTGCTTTAAGATCCGTGCTTGAGATGTCCCCATCACGCCCCGTGGACTGGGAGTGTGGCTGGGAGTGTGGTGTCCACTTGCCTGGTCTTGGGAGATAATGTAACATCCCCGGTTGAAACCCTAGTCCACTACTGAGTCAACATGACTCAACAAAATAAAATGCAGGTAATGTAGACTCAAGCTAAATTGAGTTGATCTAGTCAACTCTTATTACAAACCAAAAACCCTAATTCTTCGGGCAAGGTTAATCAGAGATCCAGATGGAGCTCTGAAGTCTTCTTCTGAGTCTGGTGCCCGCACCAATTCTCCCATGGTGGGAGGAACTCGACCCTGTCGAGTAAGGCTCAAGTTGGATCTGGTATCTCTCCAAGAGGTCTGGGTCCAATTCTTGTAATTCTTCTCGGGAGATCCAAGAGTCATCAGAATCTGGCCTTCCTTGCCAACGGACCAGGTACCTTTGGTATCCTCGATTACGAGTAGAGATAACCTGATCATCCAGGATCTTTTCAATCTGCTCTTTCCTCACAGGCCAGTTTGTTGGTGGACACACAGGGTCGGGATCACTCTCAACGATAGGGTTAGGCTCAAAAGGCTCACTAGGAATCACAACTGGCTCCCTGTACTCTACTAAGTCTGTAATGTTGAAAGTAGATCTAATGCCTAGTTCTGGAGGCAACTCGAGCACATAGGCATTGGATCCTACTCTCTTTACCACTCTAAATGGTCCAGCTCCCCTAGCATGTAACTTTCTAACGGTTCCAGGAGGAAACCGTTCAGGCCTTAACCTAATCATCACATAGTCTCCCTCAACAAAAGATTTGACTCGCCTTTGAGTATCAGCCAACTTCTTATAAGTTTCATTACTTAAATTTATTTTGGCATGAATTTCTTTATGCAAGTCTTTTACATGCTGTGCAAAATTCTCAGCAGACTCGGAGACTCGAGTGTGGACAGGTAAAGGGACTAGGTCAAGAGGTGTGTGAGGTTTGTACCCATGTACAATTTCAAATGGACTCTTACCCGTAGACCTATTGACCGAGTCATTGTACGCAAATTCTGCCCTTGGTAGGTATAAATCCCAATTTCTGGTGTTTTCACCAACAAGACATCTCAGCAGATTTCCTAGGCTACGGTTCACTACTTCAGTTTGGCCATCAGTTTGGGGATGATAGGCAGTTGAAAACTAAAGTTTTGTCCCTAACTTATGCCAAAGGGTCTTCCAAAAGTAACTGGTGAACCGGACATCCCTATCTGAAACGATTGTCTTAGGTAGGCCATGGAGTCTAACTATCTCATTGAAGAAAAGTGTGGCTACCTTAGACGCATCAAAGGTTTGGGAACAAGGCAAGAAGTGGGCCATTTTAGAGAATCGGTCGACTACGACACAGATAGAATCATGTCTCCTCTGGGTCTTAGGTAAACCTAACACAAAATCCATACTCACATCTTGCCAAGGACGATCTGGGACAGGGAGTGGGGTATAAAGGCCAGTGTTTTGTTTTCGCTGTTTGGCAACAGCGCAGGTTCGACATCTAGCTACAATATTAGCTACATCCCTTTTCAAGCT
>CM038041.1:104976621-104996621 GCA_021397845.1 Areca catechu
CGGACGGCACCGACCATGGTTCCACGCGCGCGCGGCCGCGAAGATCCGGCACTTGGAAGGGGCGAAGAAGGGGCATCCCGGGGTGTTCCGAGGCACAAAGCTAGCTTGCGAATGCAAGGGAGGACCAAGACTCGCGCCCAAATGTCGCTGGACCTGAGTCACGGACGGCCCAGCACGAGAGAGCACCCAGCGCACCCCGGACGCGAGTCCAGGATGTCCAGGATGCGCGCACCATGCGCGGGGCAAAACGGCGGCCAGGACTCGGAACCACACAGCGCAGGATGCGAGTCCCGGAGGGCACGACACGGGCGCGATCACAGAGTAGCCAGGATACGAGTCCAAGGAGGCCTAGGCGCGCGCCGCGCGAGCAGAAAATCCAAAACAGATACCCGGGGGAGTACCCAAGGGTCACGAGCAACGTTGCAGAAGAGGGGGAGGGCCGGGACGCGTGCCTGGACGCGCGCGGACGCGCATCCGGGGTGGCCATGACCCGCGCCCCGCCCGCAAGGGGGCTTGCCAACCTACTAGCCGCGCGGGGCATCCGGCCAAGGTCCACCCCGGGGGTTCCTGGGTCGCGAGGAGCATTGCAAATTCGGGGGCATGCCCCACGTCCGCGCGCGCCCCGCGTGACCCGCGCACAGCGCTGCCAGGACCCGCGCTCGCCGGCGGCCGTGCGCGCGCCCGGTGCCCCACGCCCGGCGCTGCCAGGACCCGCGCCCGTGCGTGCGCTCGGTGCCCCGCGCCCGGCGCTGCCAGGACCAGTGCCCGCCCGCGCCCGTGCGCGCGCGCCCGGTGCCCCGCGCCTGACTCTGCCTTGACCCGCGCACGCCCGCGCCCATGCGCGCGCCCGGGGACTCGAGCCCTGCGCTGCCAGGACCCGCGCACGCCCGCGCCCATGCGCGCGCCAGGGGACTCGAGCCCGGCGCTACCAGGACCCGCGCACGCCCGCGCCCATGCGCGCGCTCGGGGACTCGAGCCTGGCGGTGCCAGGACCCGCGCACGCCCGTGCCATGACCCGGGCACGCGCGCGCCGCGTTACCCGTGCACTCCTGTTCCATGAGCCGCGCACGCCCGTGCCATGACACGTGCGCGCGCGCGCCCCGGTGACCCGTGCACTCCCGTGCCATGACACGCGCACGCCCGTGCCATAACCCGGGCGTGTGCACGCCCGGTGACCCGTGCACTCCCGTGCCATGTCCGGTGCCCGCGCATGCCCGGTGACCCTTGCACTCCCTTGCCGTGAACCGCGCATGCCCGTGCCATGACCCGGGCACGCACGCCCGGTGACCCATGCACTCCGGTGCCATGACCCGTGCGCGCGCGCGCCCGGTGACCCGTGCACTTTCGTGCCATTACCGTGCACGCCCGCGCGCTCCCCCTTGCACCCGGCAGCGCCGTGACCCGCGCACGCCCGTGCCATGACCCGTGCATGCCCGCGTGCTTCCCCTTGCGCCCGGCAGCGCCGTGACTCGTGCACGCCCGCGCTCTTGCACACGCCCGGGGCCTTGCACCCGCTGGTGCCATGACCCGTGCATGCCCGCGCCCGGCCCCTTGCGCCCGGCGGTGCCACGACTCGCGCACGCCCGGGACCTTGCGCCCGGCGGTGCCACGACTCGCGCACGCCCGGGACCTTGCACCCGCCGGTGCCATGACCCTCGCACACCCACTCCCTTGCGCGCGGCCATGGCCTTGTGCCCGGCGGTGCCGCGACCCGCGCACGCCCGCGCTCGGTGAACGCGCCCGGCGATGCCGTGACCCGCTCATGCACGTGCCAAGACCCGCGCGCGCGCCCGGTGCTATGCACCGGCCCGTGCCAGGATCGGCACGCGCCGTGCCCTCGCGCGAGCTCGGTTCCTCGCACCCGCCCGTGCCGTGACTGGTCCATGCCCTTGGCACAACCCGCGCGTGCCTTGCGCCTGCCCGTGCCATGGCCCGCGCCCGGCTCCTCACGCCCGGCTGCGCCATGACCCGTGCAAGCCCGTGCCACGATCCGCGCGCGCGATGGGTGACACGCGCCAGGCGGCCCCGTGACCCGCATGTGCCCGTGCCATGACCCGCGCGCGCCCGTGCCATGACCCGCACGCGCGCCCGGTGACCCGCGCATGCCCGTGCCGTGACCCATGCCCGGAAGCGCCGTGACTCGCGCACTCCGTGGCATGACCCGCGCACGCCGGTGCCGTGGCCCGCGCGCGCGCCCGGTGAGCCGAGCCCGGCAGCGCCGTGACATGTGCAAGCCCGCGCCGCGACCCGTGCGCACGCCCGGCTGCTCCGTCACCCGTGCACGGCCGTGCCGAGGCCCGCGCATGCCACTGCCGTAACCCACGCACGTTGCCTTGCGCCCGATGGTGCCGTGACCCACGTCGTGACACGTACCCATTGACTTGCACACGGCAGCTCCGTGACTCGTGCACGCCAGCGCCGTGACCCGCGCTTGCGCACACCCGGTGACCCGCGCACGCCCGTGCCATGACCCGCGCGTGCCCGAGCACGCAGTGCCCTTGTGCGTGCCCGGCGGTGGCATGACCCGCGCACGCCCGTGCCACGACCCGCGTGCGCGCGCTCCCGTTGCCCTGCGCATGGTAGCGCCGTGACCCGCGCACGCCCGTGCCATGACCCGCACGCGCTCGAGCCAGCCGTGCCCTTATGCGTGCCCGGTGCCTCGCGCCCGGCGATGCCATGATCCGCGCGCTCGTGCCCGGCGATGCCATGATCCGCGCGCTCGCGCCCGTCGCCCTGTGCATGGCAGCACCGTGACCTGCGCACGCCGTGCCACGACGTGCTCGCGCTAGTGCCACGACCCGTGCGCGCCCGAGCCCGCCATGCCCTTGTGCGCGTCAGGGGCCTCGCACCCGGTGGGACATGGCCCACGCGCGCCCAGTGACTTGCGCCCGACTGTGCCATGGCCCGGGCATGCCCCTGCGGCGACCCGCGCACACCCGATGACCTGCACCCGGCGGTGCCGCGACCCGCGCGCCCGCGTGCGTCCCGCACCCTGCCGTCCGCGCCCCCGCCCGGGCGTGCCCCTCATCCGGCCGTGCGATGCCGGGGCCCGCCATGGGATTCGAGTCTCCGTCGCCATGGCACGGTCGCGGTAGCGTGGGCGCTCACCGGGCCCTCGCGGAGGATCCAGAGTCGCGCCCGCGCTCTCGGGACCCGTGTCTCGACGCGCACGGCACGAGCACCCGCCCGAAGCATCTTGGTTTCATCCAATGCGGCGAACCCGGCGCTCTGGGAGGGGCATCCGACCAAAGGCGGGGAGTGGCCGGGGTGAGCGCGCCGTCTCCGGTCCCGGCGGGCTAGGCACCTGCAGCCCGATGGCTCTGACGCAATGCCCGGTGCCTTTCCGCAACCATCACTCGGGCATGCATCCGACCCCCACAGCTGGAGCCGCCGACCAGGCAATCCGCCGTCGCCGCACCGGCACCAACGCTCAAGCCGGGACCTGCACGGCAGCGCCCGGGCGGACGGTGGTGCCACCGCACCGGCACACACGCGGGGATGGGGCCGTCGAGGTCGACACCGCCGTGCCCGCCCGGGCAGATGCCCTAGCGGTACGGTGCCCTGCTCCGTTCCACCGGCCGGGTACGGCGACGGTGCGCGCGATCGGGACCCGGGGGCATGCCCATCCGCCTCCGGGCCCCGATCCCGGCGTCGTCCGCCGCGGCGCCCTCGCCGGTGCACGGCCGTGCCTTCCACCTCGCCGCTCGGTGCGGGTGAGCCATCCCGCCACGCCGCGACGACGGGCCCTCCGCGCGCCGTCGCGGTCGGTGCGATGGCGTCCCGCACGTGCCCGCTCACGGGTCGTCGCTTCGTCGCCGTCCCGTCGGCGGTGGTCGATAGGTCCGCGCACTGCACGCGACCTCCGACCTCGTCGCGGGACCCGAATCCGGATCGGGGTTGCGCCCTCGTGCGGGTTGGCTCAGGGGGGCGTGGTTCGGGATCATGGGGTGGGGTACGAATCCGTGCGACTCGGGGCTGGATCTTAGTGGATCGTGGCAGCAAGGCCACTCTGCCACTTACAATGCCCCGTCGCGTATTTAAGTCGTCTGCAAAGGATTCTGCCTGCCGCCCATCCGTAATTGTGCTCCATGGCGGTCGCCCACGACCGCTACGCCGCGGGGGCTGCGCCTGCGACACGAGCCCTTGGGGGCCTAGGTCCCTTACTGCGGGGTTGGGAGACGGACGGCGGGCTCGGGCACCGCTTCACTAGCTTGGATTCTGACTTAGAGGCGTTCAGTCATAATCCGGCACACGGTAGCTTCGCGCCACTGGCTTTTCAACCAAGCGCGATGACCAATTCTATGAATCAACGGTTCCTCTCGTACTAGGTTGAATTACTATCGCGGCACGGCCATCAGTAGGGTAAAACTTGAAAGTAAAAACATGGTTGCAGGTGTCTACGCTAAGCATGCAACAGCACAGGGAGCAAGTAAATATTTTAAAATATTTTTAAAATAAATGCGGAAAATACCTACTCCGCACAGGATCTAGCATATGCAAGATGCATGTATTGGCATGATACAGGACATATAATATTTATAAATATTTTAATAAATCTAGATCTACACATGCACCGAAAATAAAACCCAAAAACATACCTTATTCCTAGCTGGAATAAGTCTGGGATAAACCTGGAATAGACTGGAATAACTGGAATAAAGTTATTCCAGTCATCTTCCACCTTGGGCTGAAAACTGGGCTTCCGAAAAGTCCCTGGAACGCCGCCTTCCGGACCTCCGATCGCTCCCAAATTTGAGCTGTAGATTCTCAAGGAAGTCCTTTTCGATTTGGCACTGGTTTCTATAAGAAAAACTAAGCCAATAAATCGTAAAAATTCATCGAAGTCTGCTGTGCGAAAATGGCAGCAGAACAGAGTAGCTGTCTTCGTCGTTGGATTTCGGGCAACTGGAGCGATCCCGGCTCGCGTGGTTTTCTCCGAGGAGTAGAAGAATACTCCCTCTAAAGGGGAGACATGCCCGGGGCTCTCCGATCCCTCTCCACGCGCGGTGCTAGCCACCGGAAGATGGTTCACGGTCACAGGTTGCTGCAGCAAAACAGAATTGCTGCAGCAGGGATTGAGCACTCTAATGGAGAAGGAAGAGGCTCCTAAAACTCTCCCTCACACCCTCCCAAATCCAGCTCTACAAATACTCAATCAGGTGATCTCACAACCCCTCAAAAATTTCCTTGAAAATTTTCTTTTCTCGGTGAATAACAAAAAAAAAATAAACCACTAAACAGGGAACGCTGTAGTGTTGTTTATATAGGACAGTAGAGGGAGAAACGGGAGGTTTGGAGGCCAAGAGGCTTTGACAGCTAAATTTCCATTAACATCCATTAATCAACTATTAAACACATTAACCAAGGATTAATGTAATGGGTTGGGAAAAGGAAGAGACGGGATGTTTGGAGTTCTCATCCAGCGAAAGGAATTCCAGCGTTTTGGTCTTTGGGTCTCTTCATTTTAACCATTGAATCACCATGTAAAACGGTCATGAGGAGAAAATGCACTTGTTCAAAACCGGTCCAAGCCAAAACATTATACCTTGGTTCAATCCCATTAAACCAAGCCAATTAAATGGTCAAATCCCATTTAAACCAAGTTGGTTCAAACCTTTTGAATTTTGGTTCAATTGGTTCGCAACCAATTGGAGGCCGAAACGAACTCTGAATCAGTTCAAAACTGATTCAGAAAAATCCTGGCGTAGTGCTGATCAACCAAGAGCAATTTTCGGTTGACTCAGACAAGGGCAAGACGGGGAAAAAGAGTGCTAAAAAATACTACTATGACCATAAAACCAAGATGATTCCCATTCGTATTCGGTATCCGGATCAGAGAGTTATCCTCTGTGGCGTGTGACCTCGTAGGTTTGAACCTAAACGGTAGCACCAGAATAATTCTAGTACCAGCACAGGAAACCATCTAGCAATGGATCCCGGCATCCGGATAGGTCGAAGATGCGGGAGCAAACTATCGAACCTCTGGCATATGGTTACCGTATAATTCATCCCTTTGACCTCTAATGCTCAGGACGACTGAGATTGGGCTGCCAACCCAGACTGAGTCAGTCGACTACGTGTCTCAACCTCGCAAGCCTAGTGACTCTTCACTAGGGCTACCCCGGCCGAGGATTTGCTAAATTGAGATACTGCGAGACATTCAATCCAAACTGTTAGGACAGGTCAATTCCATCTTGGTCCATCACTGCTCCACAAGTACTTGCCTGTACCCAGAAACCTTCCATCACCGGATTAAAAATCCGGGTAGTCCGGCACCAAAGCACAGGGAGTTGCTTTCAAGCTACCGTGATGACCTCAGGTCAGAGGGACACTTATACCCATATCCAATCGTGAGTATCCCTTTGGCAGAAAGGGACTGCACGGAGTCACGTTCAATGAGATATCACATATATCCCACTTGCAGATCACATCAGTGTCACCACACTTATTTGGTCAAGAGGACAACCAAACGATATGAACTACAACAACCTATATTTGATATATTGCCGTCTAGTACAATATATCCTTTGGTTGTGAACCAGGTTTAAGGACCACTCGATACATCCTCTCTGTATCGAAGTCAGTGTAGTCCTAAGGACTTCATCACATAGGAAAGAGTTCATTTCAGGTAAATTCAATATGTGATGAGCTGCCAAAAATAATATTTTATTAATTCATTGAAAAAATAGAATACTTAGCTCAACCGCCTACAACCCATGTGATTGGCTTTGGGGCACAATTCCCAACAACTCCCACTTGTACTAAAGCCAATCAGAAGAGTATCTAATATCCATTTCCCATTTACAATAGTCGAACTCTTTTATTCCGAGGGCTTTAGTGAAGGGGTCGACCAGATTTTCTTTTCCATCGATCTTCAGAAGATTGATGTCGCCTCGTTCCACGATCTCTCATACGAGGTGGTAGCGCCGCAGGATGTGCTTGGTGCGGTGATGAGCTTTAGGCTCCTTAGCTTGAGCAATGGCTCCAGTGCTATCACAGTACACCGGAACAGGACCATCTAGGGAAGGTGCCACCCCTAGCTCTCCAAGGAACTTCCACAACCACACAGCTTCCTTTGCTGCATCTGATGCTGCAATATATTCTGCTTCGCATACTGAGTCTGCAACAGTTGCCTGCTTGGAACTTTTCCAGTAGATCGCTCCTCCATTCAGGGTAAATACAAACCCTGACACACTCTTGCTATCATCTCTATTCGACTGGAAACTGGAGTCAGAGTACCCCACAAGTTTCAAGTCAGGTTCTCCATAAATCAGCCATTGGTCTTTAGTATTTCTCAAATACTTAAGGATGGACTTAACCACCTTCCAATGCGCCTCACCTGGGTCAGACTGGTATCTGCTCACTACTCCTAGTGAGTATGCCACGTCTGGTCTAGTACAAGTCATAGCATACATGATAGAGCCTACTGCTGAAGCATAAGGTACTCTACTCATGCGCTCTCTTTCCTCAGGAGTTGTCGCACAATCCTTCTTGGAAAGAGTAATTCCAGAACCTATTGGGAGATAGCCTTTCTTGGAATTTTCCATGCTGAACCGTTTCAGCACGGTGTCAATGTACGTAGAAGTTCTGTAGCTCGTTCACCTTTTCCAGTAAAAGGTGACTTGGTCATTTTACCAAGTAAACAGGATTCACAAGTGGGCAGTGATTCAGAATCACTGACCTCGAGGAGTCCATCTCCTCGCATCTTGTTTATTCTATTTTGGTTAATATGACCTAGCCTACAGTGCCAAAGATACAAATCGTTGACATTATCTAACCTTGGGCGTTTGCTAGAAGTGTACATTACACTAACAGGCCTTGATAGTAAGTATATGCCATTATTTAATCTAGCTTTCATTATAACAGAGTTATTCAAAATAACATTGCAAAAATCTCCTTTTACTGATAATTCAAAACCACAACTGGCCAAAAGGCCTACAGAGATTATGCTCATAATTAAACTAGGACAATAGTGACAGTCAACTAGTTCGACAGTACAAGACTCAAAGACAAGATGCAGGACTCCAATCGCCAGTACTGGAACACGATTTCCATTCCCGACGCTCAGAAACTGTTCTTCATCTTCAAATCCTCTACTAACTTGAAGTCCCTGTAACGAATTACAAACATGAATTGGACTACCAGTATCCAATACCCAATTAGCAGTATCAACAATTGAGTAATTACAAGGTTTTATCATATAAATACCTTGTTCAGCAGACTTCTGCTTTCTCGGCCTGTTCGGATCAAGGGATGCAATATAAAGAGGACAGTTCCTCTTCCAGTGTCCCTTCTTCTTGCAGTAGAAGCACTCTGCAGAAGACTGATCAGCCTTATACTTCCTGGTCTGACTAGGGCCAGGAGCATTCTGCACTTTCATTCCCTTCTTACTTATTTTCTTCTTCCCTTTCTTAAAGGGACGACGACCTCTACTACCTCCCACTAAATTCACCACCCCCTTATTCAGTTGGTGGTCTTTCTCGAAAGTCTGCAGCAACCCCAAAAGACCATGGTAGTTGACTGCAGGCTTGTTCATTCTATAATGATCGAGAAAATCAAGATAGAAGGAGGGAAGAGAATTCAGGATCGCATCCTTGCCGAGCTGCTCGTGCAAGGGGCATCTGAGTTTGCCCAGTTTTTCAATCAGCTTGATCATGTACAATACATGATCAGTGACTGAACCGCCATTCAACATCTTGGAGTTGTAGATGGCACAAGACACTTTGTACCGTTCTACATCATCCGGGGTGCCGAAGGATTCCTTCAACTTTTGAAGGATTTCATCAGGTTGGGCCTCCTCGAATTTGCGAGTGAACTCGTCGTTCATCGCTGCTAGCATAATGCAACGGACAGTAGTCCGATCAAAGACCCACTTCAGATAAGCATCTCTGACCGCACTCCGTGCATTAGCGGGAGGGATTTCAAGTGCCGAATCCGTTATCACATACAGGATCTGTTCGTGCTCCAGAACTATTCTCAACTTTCGATACCAACTATCGAAGTTGTGACCCTTTAACTTCTCGTTATCGAGAAGTGACCGGAGCAATAAGTTTGAAGACATCTGAAAAGAAAATAAGATCTATTAGTATATGAATTAATAAATTAACCCAAAGACTTGGACTTTAGTCTAAAGGTTTCTCCCACTAATTTTTCAGATTGGTAGCCTCTAACTCCAATCCGTGAAAACACTTTTTCAAGTGGGTACTGAAATCCAATAGGCCACGCATGAGCCCGACTATGGCCGGCTCATCCATACAAGCCTAAAGGTAGGTTCGTGAACCAATTGTTTCCCTAAACAATTTTCAGTATTTTATTTTGTCCCAGAGAACACCCCAATCGGCCTAGGGGCCTCCTATTGCGGGTCTCTGGTTAGGTCCAACCATTAAAATGACTAATCCAATGCTTCCAGCTAACTAAAGACCAAGCCCGACTATGGCCGGTCCACCTGGTCCCGTTAAGGAGGTTGCACTGAACCATCATTGATCAGATAGAAATTCCAGTCACCGGATGTACACCCGTTCTATGGAACTGCCGATGCACACCAAGCTAGTGGACACATTTTTATCCAACTTAATGGGAGGCTAAGACACTGTCAACTCCTTGACTTAGTCTTTTTAAGGACCTAATAATTTTAGAGGATTTTTTTTTTTTTTTTTTATAGTTGTGACAGAAGAAAAAGGTAAGGACATGGATCATCCTCCCACTGAATCAATCAGATTCCAGGAGGGTTGAATTAAATCAACAATTGATCCATGGGCACCTATTGATCAGTCAGACCGATCAACCTGGGTGACATGGGTTAACTCGAGTCATTGAGCTGGTGAGGACACCTACACAAAATTTCAGAACTCACTGTGGATCTCGTAAGGAAGATCCAGACTCTGAACCATCCAGCAAATGCAACCCAGTAATTGTTTTCGGGTTTTAAGCCCTGGCCCCCGGCCCCCGGCCCCCGGCCCACAGCCCCGGCCCCCGGCCCCCGGCCCACAGCCCCGGCCCCCGGCCGCCGGCCCCTGGCCCGCAGCTTTCAGCCTTCAGCCCCGGATTTTGTCAGCATTTTGCAGCTCCTACTGCAGCCCTTCATCATGATCCCTGCAGCCCTTCATCATGATTTCCTGCAGCCCTTCATCATGATCCCTGCATCTTTGTACCCATTTAAAAAAAAAGAGAATTAAACTAATCTTTATATAGAGGGTTCTAGAGGGTGTTCTTGAGCTTATAAATAAGGATGGTTCTCTTGTATGAAGGAGGAAGATAAAAAAGATGAAATGAAATACTGCTGGAGTGTTTTCTCTAGTGCCTTTGTTACAATTGTAACATTGAGGGGTGTGAGGCCCTAACCCTGCCTTCGTTGCATTGCAACGTCGAGGAGTGTGAGGCTCCGGCTGCCTTCGCTGAACCCGTGGCGTCGAGGGGTGCGAGGCCCTATCTATCCTACCATTTTCCAGCCATCTAAGCCCCCCTATCATCCATTTCATCATCCATAATTCTCACCACCGTGCTCCAGAAGATCGAAGATTTCAAGCTCGCCCGAATTTAGCCTTTCCACCTCGAACGGAGCTCCAGGAATTGTGATTGTCATTTTATTTGATGTCCTGGTACTCTTCTTGCTTTGATTTGGGTTTGTACCTTGTAGGGTCTTTCTCCGGTAACGATCCCCCGAAGGAACCTTGCCAACATACATTTAGCACGATGCCACCCGTTGAGCAGCTGATTATTGATCATCTAGGCCGCATCTTCCCATGAAGAGTGACCCTAGTGCTTTGGGAATATTTATTTACTGTTGTGTCATTTTACCTCACCTCCTTATCCTCAAGATCTGTTTTATTAATTGTTTGCATGTCCTAGATCGGGGATTTCTCAATCTCTGAGTCCTGGGTCTATTATTCTGCTCACTTAATTTTGGGGTCCAGCATGAGAGGTTGTATGAGTTGATATCTTCCTTAAGTTGTTTTCTATCATCCATGCTTGTTATGAGTCTCAATTTAATCAGATTTAAGGGTGATTTTCTTTGCATTGCATCTCTCATCATCTTCATGCCATCCTAGTCTATAGGTTCCCCATCATATTTGGTATCAGAGCAGGTTAGTTTAGGACTTGCTCCAGTCTCTGCACTTCAGGATTTCTGTTTTCACTTGTGACCTACCTGTAATCCATTTTAATTTCAATATAAGAGTAGCTAGCTTCTTTGTTTTGTATTTTTTTCCTTGTATCATTTTAGTTATCTGTCTTAGTTTAAAATTTCGTCTTTAGAAAAAAATTATAAAAAAAATTAAAATTCCTGCAAGTTGTTGCTGTCCTATTTACTGTTTACTGTTTTTTCTGTATTAGTTACATTTTCTGCCTGTAATCTACTTAAATCTCTATATAAAAGTAGTTAGTTTATCTTGTTTATATTTTTTTCCTTGTAGAATTTTCAGTTATCTATCTTTTTTTAAAATCTCATCTTCAGAAAAAAATTACAAAAAAAGTTAAAATTTTTGAAATCCTCTGCTGTCTGCATGCTGTTTTGCTGACTCTTCCATTTTAGTTAAGTTCCAAGACATGTTTAGAATAGCATAGGTTTTATTTGTCTAAATCCTTTCATCTGGTATGCTATTGATGTGTTAAGTGTCTACTGTGATTTTTCTGGAATTTTTTTGCACCATTAGACTAGGGTTCATTTCATGTTTCATTCCATCTCATGATAAATCTATTTAAGGGCGGTAATTTCATAACAAAGGGGAGGATGTCATTACCTCTCCTTAGTCCACAACAACCACCCTCATTTTCGAACCTAAGCCTTTAAATTTAAAATCAATTAGCAACGTATTGCTTTGCTCTAGAGAGCCATAGGGACACCAACACGGTCGAGTCAAGACTTCGAGTCTACTCCTTGTGTCAGTCTATCTTGTGTGTGCCACTATTCTTGGTGTCTAGGCTGGTGAACCTAGGGCTTGTGAGTTGGTCCGCCGTACCTGGCCAATCCCCGATTGGTGTCTAAGGTTGGCAGAAAGGGACCTTCACTCCCCTACACATACCTGGCCAAGGATAAGGGTTACTACAGGTTAGCCTGTTGCATTGAGTTAGGCCCCAGTTGAGATTCTAGGTCTAGTTACCCTTAGTTGAATTTTCTGCTTGTGTGCTTCATTCATGTCTACTAGGGCAGGGACATCATATCAGCCCGAGACACCTATGGATAACCCTCAAGAGGCTTTACTAAGAACTATGTCAGAGCATTTTGCCCAAATGTCAGCCCAGTTATCTGCCCAATTGACCAATCACTTAGATAACCGGTTGAATCAGTTTGAGGCTAGATTGGACACCATAGAGAGAACCCAGCAGTAGCATTCTAAGCCCGACCCTGGCACCCCAGCTTCAATGACACACCTTAGGAGGGCTAGAAATCTTGATCCTTTCGAAGAGCCTAACCCTAGGAGAGAGAGAACTTTTGACCCATTCGAGGAACCGCATCCTAGGAGGGCCCAGCAACCTGACCCATACCGAGATCATCCTCCTAGAAGACCCCATCAGGAGTTTGTTGATCTGGAGGATAGGGCTTTTAAGAGAATTAGACTAGAAGCCCCCACATTTGATGGCACCCTAGACACCAAGGTATACCTGGACTGGGAAAAGGAAATGGACCAATATTTCGAGTGGTACGAGATGACGGAGGGTAGGAAATTTAAGTTTGCCAAGCTTAGGTTAATTCGCCAAGCCCGGATGTATTGGGATACTATTGAGAGACTAATGAGGCAAAGAGGACAGGAACCCGTAGCCACCTGGGGAGAGTTAAAAGCCAGGCTTAGGGAAAAGTACATACCTGTGTCTTACCACCAACGCCTTTTAGATCAGTGGCATAGGTTGATTCAAGGAAACAAGAGTGCCACAGAGTATATTGCCCAGTTTGATGAGTTGGCCATGAGGTGTGGGATGAACGAATCTGAGGCCGTGATTTTGTCTAGATTTAGGTCTGGTTTGAGAGAGGAGTTAAAGAGAGAGCTTTACCTGAGGGAGGTAAAAGATCTAGAGCAGGCCTACCAGGTAGCCAGGGATTTTGAGCAGTTCCATAAGACTCCCACCTATCGAAAGATTGAACCCGCTAGGAGTCTATACCCTAGACCAGCCCAGCCTAATCCAGGCCGACCTTACCCTGCCCGTCCAAATCCGAGTCGTCCTGACCAAAACCGGACTGACCCTAGTCGACCCGAGTCTAGTAGACCCAGTCCCAGCCGGCCTCAAGATAATAAAGGTAAATCTGTAGAGGTCCCCAGAAAATCTGGTATTTGTTTTAGATGTCACCAGCCCGGCCATTACTCCAGTGAATGTCCTACTAGATCCCTCCATATAGGTGGTTTAGAGGAAGAAGAGAACCCCGAGACCGTTCATGAGTTGGAAGAAGAAGTGTATGAGGAAGGACTGACTTTAGCAAAAGAGTACGAGGGAGATGAGGAAACCTGTGACCCCACTACCTTGTGTGGAGTAGTTAGACGTATCCTTGCCCAATCTAAGGAACAAGAAGACTGGCGTAGGACCAACATCCTACACACTTTCATTAAGGTTGGAGAGAAGGTTTGTAAGGTTATCCTAGATAGTGGCAATTGTATTAATGCCATTTCTGCTAGCACTGTCAAGACTTTAGGGCTAACCCCAATTCCTCATCCTAGCCCTTACAAGGTGTCCTGGATAGATTCCAGCTCCATTCCCATCAAGCTCCAGTGTCAAGTCCTCATCCAATTACAGTCGTACAAGGAGAAAGTGTGGTGTGATGTGCTGCCCATGGGGGTTAGCAGCATCATTTTAGGACGACCCTGGCTCTATGACCATGATGTCACTCTGTTTGGCAAGTCCAACTCCTGTTCCTTCAACCACTTAGGGAAGAAGATAGTCATTAACCCAGTGCCCCCTAAGGATGAAGTCAAGAAGGGAGCTAGCTCTTTGAAAAAGAAGACATCTGGATTAAATCTGATTAGTGCCAAAGAGTTAGAAAGGGAGATTGTGGAAGGTTCACCTGTTTGGTTAGTGTCCTCCAAGGAAGTTAAGAAACCAACCTTAGAAGACCCATCTCAGCGAGTCTTGGAAGTTTTGGAAGAATTTAAGGATGTATTTCAAGATGATCTGCCCGACCAACTTCCACCCCTTAGGGACATCCAGCATGCCATTGACCTTGTCCCGGGATCCACTTTGCCTAACTTGCCCCAATACCGGATGAACCCCAAGGAACATTTAGAGCTCCATAAGCAAGTTAATGAGTTGTTGAATAAAGATTTTATCAGAGAGAGTTTGAGTCCTTGTGCCGTCCCAGCCCTTTTGACACCCAAAAAGGATGGCACATGGCGAATGTGCGTAGATAGTCGAGCTATTAACAAGATCACCATCAAATATCGGTTTCCCATACCCCGCCTAGACGACCTCTTAGACATGATGGCTGGAGCCACAATTTTCTCCAAGATTGACCTTAAGAGTGGCTACCATCAAGTTAGAATCCGACCCGGGGATGAATGGAAGACAGCATTCAAGACTAAGGATGGTTTGTATGAGTGGATAGTCATGCCTTTTGGATTATCCAATGCACCCAACACTTTCATGAGAGTCATGACCCAGGTCCTTAGGATGTTCATCGGTAAGTTTGTGGTAGTCTATTTTGACGACATCCTGATTTACAGCAAGAATGAGAAGGACCACCTGGACCACCTTAGGTTAGTGTGTTCGGCCCTTAGGAAAGACAGCTTCTATGCAAATCCCAAGAAGTGCGAGTTTCTGACCCGTAGGGTTGTCTTCCTAGGATTTGTCGTGACCCCAGAAGGAGTAGCCGCTAATCCCGGAAAGATCAGGACGATAGTTGAGTGGCCTATACCGACCTCTGTTACTGAAGTTCGTAGTTTCCACGGACTGGCCACCTTTTATAGACGATTCATTAGGGGTTTCAGCACCGTTGTCTCACCCATCACTGATTGCATTAGGAAGGGAGCTTTCGAGTGGACCAAAGCTACTGATAAAGCCTTCTTAGAGCTGAAAGAGAAAATGACCCAGGCCCCCGTCCTAAGATTGCCCGATTTTTCCAAAGTGTTCGAGGTAGCATGTGATGCCTCAGGG
Organism: Areca catechu; assembly: GCA_021397845.1. NCBI lineage: Eukaryota > Viridiplantae > Streptophyta > Magnoliopsida > Arecales > Arecaceae > Areca > Areca catechu. The sequence continues at coordinate 104,991,697 of CM038041.1, forward strand.
GTAGGAATAGGAGGAGTCCTAAGCCAAGAGAACCACCCGGTAGCCTTTTTTAGTGAGAAGTTCAATGAGGCTAAGCTTAGGTATTCTACCTATGACAAGGAATTTTATGCCTTAGTACAAGCACTAAGATATTGGAGACATTACCTTTTACCTAATGAATTTGTGTTGTACTCTGATCATGAGGCATTGAGGTATCTGAGTTCCCAAAAGAAGTTGAACCCTAGACATGCTAAGTGGGTAGAATATATCCAGGCATATACCTTTGTTTTGAAACATCGAGCGGGAACTGACAATAAGGTAGCCGACGCCCTGAGCCGATGATCTTTACTCCTGAGCACTGTTAGAACCGAGGTTGTAGGGTTTAACCAGATTAAAGAGCAGTACGATACCTGTCCTGATTTCAGAAAGATTCACCAAGCCTTGAGTATCGGACCATCTAAGGAACACAGTCAGTATACCTTGTTAGATGGTTACCTGTTTAAGGAGAATAGGCTATGCATCCCAAGAACGTCTGTAAGGAAATTTTTGGTCTGGGAGACGCATGCAGGAGGCTTAGCTAGCCATTTCGGGAAGAATAAGACCATCCTAGCTGTAGAGGAACATTTCTTTTGGCCAAGTCTGAAAAGGGATGTTGCCTAAATTGTGGCTAGGTGCCAAATGTGCGCTGTTGCAAAACAGCGAAAGCAGAACACTGGCTTGTACACCCCTTTGCCCGTCCCTAATTGCCCTTGGCAGGATTTGAGTATGGATTTTGTGTTAGGATTACCTAGAACCCAAAGGAAACACGACTCAATCTTTGTTGTGGTTGATAGATTCTCCAAGATGGCCCACTTCCTACCATGCAACCAATCTTATGATGCCTCTAAGGTAGCCAAACTATTCTTAGATGAGATAGTTAGAATTCATGGCCTACCTATGACAATTGTGTCCGACAGAGATGTTAGGTTCACCAGTTACTTTTGGAAGACACTCTGGCACATGTTAGGGACCAAGTTGAAATTCTCCACTGCTTACCATCCCCAAACTGATGGCCAGACTGAAGTTGTGAACCGAAGCCTAGGAAACTTACTTAGGTGTCTTGTAGGCGAAAACATTAAGAACTGGGACTTGCTGTTACCCAAAGCCGAGTTCGCCTACAACAGTTCTGTTAATAGGACCACCGGTAAAAGCCCATTTGAGATTGTCCATGGGTACCGACCTAACAAGCCACTCGACCTGATTCCCCTGCCATTGCATGCTAGGACATCCGAGTCTGCTGAATCTTTTGCACAGCATATTAGGAATCTGCATAAGAAAATCACCCAAAAAATCACATTAAGTAATGAGGCTTATAAAATACAAGCTGATTCTAGAAAGCGATTCAAGGAATTTTTTGTAGGGGATTTCGTAATGATCCGACTCAGACCAGAATGGTTCCCCTCAAGAACTATTAAGAAATTACATTCTCGAAGTACTGGTCCCTTTAAAATTATTGAGAGAGTAGGACCCAATGCTTACGTGCTTGAATTACCTCCTGATCTAGGCATTAGCTCCACTTTCAATATTGCAGATCTAATTGAGTATAAGGAGCCAACAGTAATACCCAGTGTGGCATTCGGACCTGATCCATTACTTGAGAGAGAACCCACCATAGAGTGTCCACTAAAAAGGCCTGAGCGACGAGAGAAGATCGAGCGAATCCTAGATGATCAAATTATCAGTACTCGGCGGAATGGTTATCAACGCTACTTGGTAAGGTGGCAAGGATGTCCCGAGTCGGAGGATTCATGGGTTACCCGAGAGGACCTACAACGCATTGACCCAGACCTTCTGGAAGAATATCAAAGTCGGATGAGCCTTTACTCGACGGAATCATGTTCTTCCCATCCCAGGAGGATTGGTGAGGACACCTACACAAAATTTCAGAACTCACTGTGGATCTCGTAAGGAAGATCCAGACTCTGAACCATCCAGCAAATGCAACCCAGTAATTGTTTTCGGGTTTTAAAGTATGAAGTCTTTTGTTGCCAAACATCAAGAGAAGCTAGCAAAGGAGGAAAAATTTTCCCAATTTCAAAGCATGTGTCATGCATTTCACCACCGTCCAGCAGCCCTGGCTTTCAGCCTTCAGCCTTCAGCCTTCAGCCTTCAGCCTTCAGCCCCGGCTTTTGTCAGCATTTTGCAGCTCCTCTTGCAGCCCTTCATCATGATCCCTGCAGCCCCAGATTTCCTGCAGCCCCAGATTTCCTGCAGCCTAAAAAAAAAGAGAATTAAACTAATCTTTATATAGAGGGTTCTAGAGGGTGTTCTTGAGCCTATAAATAGGGATGGTTCTCTTGTATGAAGGAGGAAGAAAAAAAAGATGAAATGAAATACTGCTGGAGTGTTTTCTCTAGTGCCTTTGTTACAATTGTAACATTGAGGGGTGTGAGGCCCTAACCCTGCCTTCGTTGCATTGCAACGTCGAGGAGTGTGAGGCTCCGGCTGCCTTCGCTGCACCCGTGGCGTCGAGGGGCGCGAGGCCCTATCTATCCTACCATTTTTCAGCTGTCTAAGCCCCCATATCATCCATTCCATCATCCATAATTCTCACCACCGTGCTCCAGAAGATCGAAGATTTCAAGCTCGCCCGAATTTAGCCTTTCCACCTCCAACGGAGCTCCAGGAATTGTGATTGTCATTTTATTTGATGTCCTGGTACTCTTCTTGCTTTGATTTGGGTTTGTACCTTGTAAGGTCTTTCTCCGGTAACGATCCCCCGAAGGAACCTTGCCAACATACATTTAGCACGATGCCACCCATTGAGCAGCTGATTATTGATCTTCTAGGCCGCATTTTGCCATGAAGAGTGACCCTAGTACTTTGGGAATATTTATTTACTGTTGTGTCATTTTACCTCACCTCCTTATCCTCAATATCTGTTTTATTAATTGTTTGCATGTCCTAGATCGGGGATTTCTCAATCTCTAAGTCCTGGGTCTATTATTCTGCTCACTTAATTTTGGGGTCCAGCATGAGAGGTTGTATGAGTTGATATCTTCCTTAAGTTGTTTTCTATCATCCTTGCTTGTTATGAGTCTCAATTTAATCAGATTTAAGGGTGATTTTCTTTGCATTGCATCTCTCATCATCTTCATGCCATCCTAGTCTATAGGTTCCCCATCATGAGCTTTTCCAATCAGTTCTGGTCGACTCGACTAGCCAGGTCGGTGAGATCATGGGTGAGTATCTGCCATTAACCATCTTTCCTAGACACCAACCAAGTTTGCCAGGAAAGAGGTAGCCTCATACAACCATGATCACAATTGCCAAACCTACCTCGACACCAGTTGGTTTACCAGACTCGATCAGACTAGCCTAAAGACTCGGGCGTCCACTGAGCCACTAATTGGATCCATTTTAGATGAACGGATCAACTAATCTAACTATTAGATAGTTCTAAAGAAAGACCTTAAACAACTTTTGTTTAATCTTCTTTTAATCCGGTTCAACTAAACTTAGGTCTAACATAGTGATGGACCCAACTAATCAGCTAACTCAATTAACCCAATTTGGCTTATGCAAATTTTATTAGATTTCATAAACCTAAAAATTTTTATTAAGCCAAATACTTAATTAAAATATTTTTTAATTAAGTCTCTATGTAAAACAATTTTACATCTAAAATTATGCATCATATCTAGATTTATACTTTTATAAATATTATATGACCCAAATAACAAAATTATAAATCATGCCAAAATTATAAAATAATTTTAATTTCTTTTTGATTTCCTTAAAGGATCCTTCTGAAGAGGCCAACACAGACGAAATGCATCGTGTCAAAGACACATGGCCATGGTGAAGGTCTCAACTAGGTCCCTAAAAGTACTCTCTAATCCCAAGATTAAATAATTTAATCTACTATACATGCATCAAGATATGTTACACTAGAACCTGGCTCTGATACCACTGAGAGTAAAAATGTGGTGCAGGTGCCTACGCTAAGCATGCAACAGCACAGGGAGCAGGTAAATATTTTAAAATATTTTTAAAATAAATGCAGAAAATACCTACTCCACACAGGATCTAGTATATGCAAGATGCATGTATTGGCATGATACAAGACATATAATATTTATAAACATTTTAATAAATCTAGATCTACACATGCACCGAAACTAAAACCCAAAAACATACCTTATTCCCAGCTGGAATAAGTCTGGGATAAACCTGGAATAGACTGGAATAACTGGAATAAAATTATTCCAGTCATCTTCCACCTTGGGCTGAAAACCGGGCTTCCGAAAAGTCCCCGGAACGCCACCTTCCGGACCTCCGATCGCTCCCAAATTTGAGTTGTAGATTCTTAAGGAAGTCCTCTTCGATTTGGCACTAGTTTCTGCAAGAAAAACTAAGCCAATAAATCGTCAAAACTCGCCGAAGTCTGCTGCACGAAAATGGCAGCAGAACAGAGTAGCTGTCTTCGTCATGGGATTTTGGGCAACTGGAGCAATCCCGGCTCGCGTGGTTTGCTCCGAGGAGTAGAAGAATACTCCCTCTAGAGGGGAGACACACACGGGGCTCTCCGATCCCTCTCCACGCGCGGTGCTAGCCGCCGGAAGATGGTTCACGGTCATAGGTTGCTGCAGTAAAACAGAATTGCTGCAGCAGGGATTTTGAGCACCAGAACAGGGATTAATGGCTTGACTTCTCTTCCTTCTATTCACCAAAACAAAGCCCTCAAGATCACGTGTGGAAGGAGAAGGAATCTCAGAAGTATGAACTCTCTCAGCCCCTTTTAAATTTTCACACGGTGACCCTCTTCCAAAAAATTCTGAACAGGGGACTGCTGGTTTTAAAGAGAGCTGCAGCAAGGGAGAAATAAAACAACGAAGAGGGAGGGAGTCCAAAGGATGTCAGTGGAATAAATCACCCTTAAACCAGACATTAGGAGTAATTAAAAG
>CM038041.1:105001621-105031621 GCA_021397845.1 Areca catechu
CTTGGTTCCGCGCGCGCGCGGCCGCGATTTTGCCTGAAGGATCCGGACGGAGGCGATGGAGCGGGACCGGGAGGTCGATGTTGGGGATTCCGGTGCACCGCAGTGGAAGTGTAATTTCAAAATGATGAAATTTGCACCATAATCCCTTAGCCAAGATCTCCTTATTCAGGATTAAAACATATATTGAACATTTAAACATACATTGTTAGAATTAGAGTACCAACCTATAATCGCTAATTCCAACAAAGTTGATGTTGAAGGGGCTGATTGAATTCACCAGGCGTCCAAGTGTCCGCCCTCCGATGGTGATCCACACAGAGCAGTGATCAAGACAACTCTATCTTCTTTTCAAAGGTTCCTTCTATTGAGTTCTTCTTCCTAGAACTCAATTGCTTGGACTTACGGCTTGAATTCCTCCACACAAAAGCTTGCTTCCCTTTCTTTGACCCCTTCTCCTCCTTCCACTAAGACCTTGGCCCTTTAGACACCCTTGTCTTGAAGAAAAGGCCTTGTCCTAAGAGGACAAAGGCTTGCCTTAAATTGGAGGAGAAATTAAGACAATGATGTCTTAATGTAAGAAAGAAAGGAACAAATAGGAACTCGTTTCTTTCCTTTACCGTCGGAGACTTTTACTTTCGGAGACTTTTACTTTTATTCTTGTTCAATAGCAGAGTTTCGATAGAGGTTTACTCTGTAAAGGAAACAATGCAAGAGCAAGAAAAAAATAAAAGAGTCTTTAGGAGAGGAAGAAAGAAAAATTAACTCTGTTCTGACTTTCCCGACCCTTTAAATAGAAATCAGATAGGCGCCTACACACCTCTCCGTAATCACTTTCTCACGCCCTTCTCAATTGCTCACGCCCCATCCTCCCATCTCACGGCCTTCCAGATTAAATCCCATGGCTTTTCTTAAAGGAAAAACCGCGGTGTTTAAAAAGGAAAGGGGTCGCGACTTTTCATCTACGAAGAGATGTTATTTCGCGCGCCCGGGAGGAAACAGCGACTTTTGTCTTTCTTAAAAGATTTCTAGCCATTGGATTCCCATCCAAAGGAAGGTGTTTGAGGCGCTAATGAGTAAGCAAGGAGGCTACCCCAAATAAAATCATCAGAGAAATATTTGGGGCGCACCAAGAGTCCATGCGCCATGGACTCTTCCTAATGGCGCACCAAGAGTCCATAAGCGCATGGACTCTTGGCATTTGGAGTGGAAAAACAAAGAGGGCGGGTGGGGAGGCTAGCCAAGCTATATGGCTAGTCAATAGGGTTAGCCATATTCCTATTTTCTCAATTAGGGTCTAATTATGTCCAATTAGAACCCAATTTGAACCAATCCGGAACCCTAATTCGAATCCGATTCGAATAGAAGTTAGGGTTTGCAACACCTACTAGAGTGTTATCCTGCAAAGATGATTTAATTCTAAATTAAACTCTTGATCAATCCTCTTAAGTGTGTGACCCATTGGGTTCCACATCTAGCCAGCAGTGGGTTCGAATACAAGTTGACCTAATTTGATTAGAACTCTTTCTAATCAATTTAGGTCAAACCGGGCTTACCCGATTCGATCAATTAGGACTCTTCCTAACAAGTGATCTTTGAACATGATCAACCCATAAGATAAGATTGACATCTAGCAATGTATCATGTCTACCCGGAAGATATGGAAATTCTGGTGAAATACCAAAATTACCCTTCAGTAGAGAGTTACCGTACAATTAAATCTTTCGATCAGCCTGTACCCAAAATATAACTATGGATATGGATATATGTCAAATCCAATATTATATTTATTTCTAGCTCAATCTTATAATGATGATTCGATTATCTTGATATTAGAAACCATTTCTAATATCTTTACTTTGATCAAAGATTCCCTGAATCATCATCCGATTGTTGACTAGCTGGATGCAATCTCCTCTTACTAAGAGTGATCGATTCCTTGTTGACCTACTCATTATCTTCATATCCAATTCACCATTCCCAGTATCAATCTTGTGCATGGCTCAGTGTCATGATTAGGATTGAACCAAAGAATGGGTTCATGTACATAAGGTACTTATGGCAGTCTCAGGTTAAAAGATTACTTGTACCACTCCCACTATGAGAACCTTCTATTGACATGTAGCTAAGACTCCATTAGATGTTCTCAAATTGGATCATATCAGTGAACTCATTCTCCAATGAGCACCCACATCCCAGTATTAGTGTCATACACAAGTGACTGTGAGAGCAGTCATCCTTTCTGGTATACATGGGATGTGCTAGTCTTACCGGAAAACCCTGATCCCCTACTCAGGGTTCCTTTGACTAGGAATACTTTAGATTAAGGTTTTAAGATTTTAGGTCTCACTGGTATGATCTCATCATAACCCTAAAATCATAGCCCTAATCTATGGGGTTCATCATATAGTATAAACATAGTGTATGATGGAAAAATAATGCCTTTATTTAGAAAATTGTCAATTACAATGGTTTGGGAGATACAACATAGATTGGCTTGTAGGGCATATCCCTTTCAATCTCTCACTTGCACTAAAGCCAATCGCCTTTAAATCTTAATCCCATACATTCGAGGTGGCGATCAAAATCTCGCTGTGGTAGAGCCTTAGTGAACGGGTCTGCTACATTGTTCTTTGTATCAACTCTATCTATGTAGACATATTGTCTCTCTACTATTTCTCGAACGAGATGGAAGCATCTCAGAATGTGCTTGGACATAGATGAGCTCTTGGTTCCTTAGCTTGAGCAATAGCCCCAGTGTTGTCACAGTAAAGTGGCACTGGGTTTTCAATTTCAGGAACAACACCCAACTCTGTGATGAACTTCTTCATCCAGACTGCTTCCTTGGCGGCTTCACTAACAGCTATGTATTCTGCCTCTGTGGTTGAGTCAGCTACAGTCTGCTGCTTGGTACTCTTTCAACTCACTGCTCCACCATTTAGGATAAAAACATATCCCGAAATGGATTTGCTATCATCAGGGTCTGATTGAAAACTAGAATCAGAATAAGCTTCTAGTTTAAGATCAGAACCATCATAAACCAGAAAAATATCCTTAGTCCTTCTTAGGTACTTAAGAATATTTTTAACTGCTTTCCAATGATCCTCTCCTGGATCAGCCTGAAACCTACTGACAATGCCTAAAGCATATGCTACATCAGGCCTGGTACATAACATGGCATACATTATGGACCCTATTGCCGAAGCATAGGGTATAGAATTCATTCTATTTCTTTCTTCAGGTGTCTTAGGAGACATCCTTTTAGAAAGATGTATGCCTTGACTCATAGGAAGATAACCTCTTTTACTTCCTTCCATGCTGAATCATTTCAGCACTAAGTCAATGTACCTAGATTGGGATAAACCAAGCATCCTCTTAGATCTATCTCTATAGATCTTAATACCTAGTATATAGGATGCTTCTCCCAAATCATTCATGGAAAACTGGTTTGATAGCCAAATCTTGACTGATTGCAACATTGAGATATCATTCCCAATGAGGAGTATGTCATCTATATATAGAACCAAGAAGACTATGGCACTCCCACTAGTCTTCTTATAAACACAGGGTTCATCCACATTTTTGATAAAACCAAACTTTTTAATAGTTTCATCAAAGCAGATGTTCCAACTCCTGGAAGCTTGCTTTAATCCAAAAATGGATTTCTTTAGCTTGCATACTTGATTAGGTTTATTCTTTGAAATAAAACCTTCTGGCTGTGACATGTAGACTTCTTCCTCAAGGAAACCATTGAGGAATGAAGTCTTTACATCCATCTGCCATATCTCATAATCGTGGTATGCTGCTATAGCAAGTAAAATCCGAATTGATTTGAGCATGGCAATAGGTGAAAATGTTTCATCATAATCAATTTCCTGTTTTTGTCTAAAACCTTTAGCCACTAATCTGGCTTTATAGGTTTCAACTTGGCCATCAGCCCCAATCTTTTTCTTATAGACCCATTTACACCAAATAGGATTAACACCCTCTGGTGCATCAACCAAAGACCATACTTGGTTTACATACATAGAGTCTACTTCGGATTCCATGGCTTCTTGCCATTTATCTGAATCAGTACTCAAGATAGCTTCCGTATAGGTCAGAGGTTCATCATTTTGAATGACTTGGGCTTCATTATTTTCAATAATAAACCCATACCTCTCAGGTGCCCGTGGCACTCTATCAGACCTACGAGGAGGAGTTTTGTGTTCTGGTTCTGTCCTAACTATATGTTCTAATGGTTGAGAATTGTCTATCTGTATTTCTTGTACTTCTCCAAGTTCAATAGTTCTACCATTGCCCTTTTCTAAAATGAACTCTTTTTCTAGAAAAGTGGCATGCCTGCTGACAAAAATCTTTTATTCAGTAGGATGGTAGAATAGATATCCTCTACCTTCTTTAGGATATCCTACAAATAGACATTTATCCGCTCTAGGTTCCAACTTATGTCCAAAATTTCTTTTAACATAAGCTGGACATCCCCATACCTTGAAATATTTAAGATATGGTTTCTTTCCACTCCAAATTTCATATGGAGTACTAACAACGGATTTAGAAGGTACCTTGTTCAGAATGTAAACAACAGTTTCTAGGGCATGACCCCAGAAGGAAATGGATAAATTTGTGAAGCACATCATGGATCGTACCATATCTAATAAGGTACGATTCCTCCTTTCAGCTATACCATTTAGCTGTGGTGTATAAGGAGGGGTCCATTCAGAAAGGATTCCATTAACTTTAAGATAGTCTAAAAACTTCGTGGATAAGTATTCTCCTCCTCGATTAGAATGAAGAACTTTAATACTTTTCCCGGTTTGTTTTTCGACCATACTTTGATACTCCTTAAATTTATCAAAGGCTTCAGATTTGTGTTTCATAAGATACACATATCCGAACCTAGATAAATCATCTGTAAAAGTGATAAAATATGAGTATCCTCCTCTGGCCTGAGTTGTCATTGGACCACATACATCAGTATGTATAAGTCCTAATAACTCAGTTGACCATTCCCCATGTCCAGTGAATGGAGTTTTTGTCATCTTACCCATGAGACATGATTCGCAAGTTCCTAATGATTCATACTCATAAGGATCAAGTAATTTTTTCTTGTATAACTTGCTAATCCTAGACTCATTAACATGACCAAGTCTATGATGCCAAAGTAAAGTATCATTAAAGTCTTTTCTTTTCCTTTTAGTATTGACATGAAAAATACTATCATTGGAAGAAAGAGTTAAGAGAAAATTGCTAAATATGCCAGAACAAATAATTTTATTAGATAACATTATCGAGCAACCAGTGCTCGTTACATCCATTACATATCCTTGTTTTAATAACAAAGGAATAGATATAATGTTCCTAATAATCTTTGGCATATAGTAACAATTTTCTAACTCCAAGATCTTCCCTGAAGGCAACTTCAGAATATAGGTCCCTACAGCTTCTGCTTGGATGATATCACCACCAGCACCGTAGAGATTGAAGTCACCTTCCTTCAATACTTTAAGCTTGTGGAGGTCCTGCAAAGATTTGCATATATGGTAACCACAAGCGATATCCAATACCCAAGTATTTGATATAGACGAATTTAATGTCAATATAGTATGTATCTCATACATACCTTTTGGTGCATCTGCCATACCAGGCTTCACAGTTGCAAGGTTAGCCTTGCAATTCCTTTTCCAATGTCCCGCTTTGCCGTAAAAGAAACAGGTTGACTGTTTTGAGGCCTTCTTTCCTTTCTTGTTCTTATTGATGCCACCCTTAGGGTTTAGCCTCCTACTAAAACCCTTTTTGCCCGATTTCTTCTTATTGGTCTTATCAACAAGAAGAAGTGGAGCCTTTTCTCTCTTAACATGGCTCTCTACTATTTTTAACATATTTAACAGCTTAGGCAAGGAAGTGTTCAGTTTGTTCATGTGATAATTTAAGACAAACTGAGAAAATGACTCCGGGAGTGATTGCAGGATTAAATCCTGATTCAGCTCCCCATCCATAATAAACCCTAATTGACCCAATCTGGTGATTAAGTCAATTACCTTCAGGACATGATCTAGAATGGATGTACCCTCTGTCATCCTAGCATGGAATAACTGCTTAGATATTTCGTATCTAGCAGTTCTGCTTTGTTCTCCATAAAGCTCCTTTAAATTGAGTATTATGGATTGAGTATCCATGCTTTCATGCTTCCTCTGTAACTCATTGGTCATAGAGGCCAGTATGATACATTTGATAGTGAGGGAGTCATTCTGCCACATTTTGTATGTGGCCATGTCTTCCTGTGTGGTATCATCCCCTAGTGGATTAAGACTAGGGGTATCAAGAATATAAGAAAGTTTTTCTGAACTCAGTACAATCTTTAAGTTTCTCAACCAGTCCATATAGTTTGGACCAGTCAATTTGTTGGTATCTAAGATGCTTCTCAGTGATAATGAAGATGCCATTTATCTACATTTAATAAAGAACAATACATAAGCAAACAACCATGAAATGACTTACATAATTAAATTAGGTCTTCAATTTAATTATGTCTCCCACTATTTTATCAAAAATCATAGCCCTCACTATGATAATCGAGAAGAACCCTGATTGGTTTTCTTAGTGAGATTGAGATCCTTATAACTTATAAAAGATCTTGCAGATAACACAACAAATCTTTTATAAGCTCAAAAGGTAGGAAACTCTTCCAATTATATCTCATATAATTCTTAAAAATAACTTGGCCTCTAGAACATTATAAGTCTTGCAGAAAACACAACAAACTATAATGTTCTAGTTAAGTCAAGACCCTTTCATTTCTATACAGTCAGTATTCAAATATAATGCCCTTGCAGATAACACAACAAGGCATTATACTGAATATACTGTAAGCATATCTTTGCACTAGACCAATATTATGTCAATCACCCTATTAGGTCTTGCAGATAACACAACAAACCTAATGTGGTTCATAACACAGTAATGATCCAGCATGAAGGAAGGCCAACATATAGCATTTTTTTAACACTAAGCATTTAAGTCAAGATTTAAATATAATCAAATCGGCCAGGCAAGTGGAAGAGATGTGGGAGTCCCCCCGTTGCTTTCCTTGACACCAATAAAAACTGGCCAGGTCAGTCAACGGAACCAATTAAAACCACGATTCTCTTTACCTTCCCAGAACCACCTTTCTAGACACCGAATGATCAATTGTTCATCATGACTAGTGATGCTTATTAGTTAAATATACTATGACTTAATATAATTTTAAGAAGAGGGCTTTATAGAATTGCCAGCACATTCTTATAGAACATATCACAATTATATCACTCTGATAAACATATATGTGCTAAGTGTGTCATCATACTAGGACAACCATTTACCACATAATGGATCCACCATTATGCCAGGGCAACCTTATTTTAGTGGTGCGGACACCAAAGGCACTAGAATAAGGCAGAGGCTTCTCAACCCTCTGTGGATCACTTAAATAACATTCGAGTCCACTGTAATAAAGCTTAGTCCAGCTGAGTTGTTTCATTTAAGTCTTGTAATTATTTAGCTCATGTTGAGCTAGTTCAGTCCAGTGTTAGTCAGCTCATGTCGAGCTAATTTTATTTTTTTGAGTCCTATTCAACCATATTGAAGACTCAAGACCACATCATACAAGTAAAGACCAAGTCCAATCAGATTGAAGACATGGAAGTATAGCACAAGTCCAACCCAGCTTTAAGATTTGAAGACCCCAGGAGGAAAATTCAGAAAACCCTGATTTCTTGCAGATGCCCTCCAGATGCCCAGATTCCCTTCCAGATGCCAAAGTATATTTATAGATAAGGTCATCCATGATTCCAGAGGTCCATCTGCATCCTAGCCCAAAGAAATCAAGCCCAGGTGCCAAGCCCAAGCCCCTAAGAAGCAAGATACCAGGGAATATTCCTGCTACCTGGCTACCAGGCCACCCCAGCTTTCAAAGGCCCAAACCCATGCACCCAAGCCCCTTTGGGCCGGCCTTTTGCTGCTCCTAGAAGCCCAACACGCCCCCCTAGGCGTCCTTGGAGTCTTGACCAAGTCAAGAAAATTTTTAGGGATTTTTCTACCTAATATTTCCTTATTTTCTAGCTAGGGTTTGAGAGGGAAAAGGATTCTTATGTAAAGACTTATGTACCCTTACTTGGAGCCCAAGGTTAAGGGTCTATTTAAGGGACCCTAGCCTCTTGTATGAGGAAATTTTTTGATGAATGAAAACCTTGAGTTCTTCTATTGAGTTGTGTGATACCCTGCTGTGTGCATAAAGGGGTTTGCGAGAGTTCTTCTTCCTAGTGCTGCAATCATCTTCCTGCTACCAACAAGCATCTCAGATCCCTGGATGCCCACTCAAAAAGAAGCCTTCCCTTGCTATTTTTCCTTTGTTTTCTTGTTCCTTTGTGAGTTTTCTAACCCCTGACAGGTCGTTTGCAGGTCCCCGAGTTCCTACGAATCCAACGACTCCAGCCAAGCCTCAATCAGATCACCGAGCAGAAAGCCGGGTATCCGCGGGTCTTTGGCTCGATTTTCCAGGCCGCATCCGTCGAGGAACGAGAGACCCTTTTGCTGCGATCTTCACAGACATTTTCAGGTACACCCCTCTACCTCCAGTAGTTTTATTGTAGGAGAACTTGCCCTAACCGAGGCTTCTCAGCCCCGGCGATCCTTCTTTTCTACTTTTCTAGGTCCTAATCTGCATGCTGATCTTCTAAAATTCATATAAAATTTCCTATAACTTATTTTAATCTGAAATTCAGGAATTAATCACCCAACCCCACATATAAAACATATAAAAAAATTGCATGCATATTAGTTCCGCATCATTTGGTATCAGAGCTTAGATTAGGGTTTGTTTTCTGTAATTTTTCAGTTCATATATACTCTGTTATTTTAATTATTTCTCCCTGTTAAAAACTCCAAAAATTTTAAAATTCTCTTTTCTGGATTTATCATAATTCAAAGTAATTTTCAGAATTTTTACAGATTTTATTTCGGACTTTGAATTTTCTTCAAGCCGAAATACATCCTGCAAATTTTTGACTCTATTTTTTTTTCAGCAAGACAAGTTTGGAAGTTTTAGGTTTTTGTTTAGCAATTTTTGCATATCTTTTAATTTTAGTATATTTCATGCATATTAGGCCATAATTTGCAAGTTTTCTTCTATTTAATAAAATACCAAAAAAAAAAAAAAAATTACATATTCTCCAAAAATACCAAAAACATCTAAACCCTAATTTGCATCCTCATCTGCCTGCCATCATTGCATAATTTACTTTTAAGGGCATTCTTGCTATATTAGATAAGGGGAGGAGTTGATAACCTCTCCTTAGCCCAAAACCACATCCTTTGCATTCGGTCCCAAGCCTTAACCTAAAATTAATTAGACTTAATTTGCCCTAGTGGGCTAGGGACACCAACTGGTCGGGTCCGGACTAGTGTTAGATCACTGTGTTAAGTTAACCTGTGTGTGCCTTGTGCTCAGTGTCTAGAACGGTGGTTTAGGGATTCAATCCCGAAGGGCTCGTGTGCTGGTCCGCCTACCTGGCCAATCTCTGATTGGTGTCTAGGATTGGCAATCAGGGACCTAACACTCCCCTTACACCTGCCTGGCTGAGTACATGGTTACTATAGGCTAGTTTGCCACCTTGATTGAGCATCTAGTTTGGACTCTAGGTCTAGTCAGCTATAGTCGGTCTTATCGAGTCTTGCATGAGCACTAGATCAGGAGTTTCATATCACCCACCTCCTTCACAAATGTCTGAACCCATGGAAAATTTACAAGCCCAAATAAAAGCCCTAGTTGATCAAATGGCCCAGATGGCTACCCAGATAACCCAGTTAACTCAGTCTGGTATTCAAACCAATGATAGAATTGACCATCTTGCCAGTAGGTTTGATCAGTTAGAAGTCCGGGTAGGGACCCCAGGAAAAACCCAGGGTTCATAGTCTGAGCCAGATCCTAATTCCCCTCAACCTAGGAGAACCCCAAACCCTAATCCATACCCTGAGGTCGAACCTAGGAGAGCCCCTCATCCTGACCCATACTATAACCCTCAGCCTAGGAGGACCCCAGACCCTGACCCATACCAAGAGGTCGAACCTAGGAGAGCCCCTCAACCTGACCCATACTACAATCCTGAGCCCAGGAGGACCCTGAACCCTGATCCATATCTTGAGGTTGAAACTAGAAGAGGCTATCGTCCTGACCCAATCCCTGAAGTTCGTCATAGAAGGCCTAATCAGGATTTTGTAGACCAGGAGGACCGATCCTATAGACATGTCAAGCTTGATGCTCCAACTTTTGATGGTTGTCTAGATCCTAAGGTCTATATAGATTGGGAGGGAGAGATGGATCAATATTTTGAATGGTATGATATGACAGAGGAGCGTAAATTTAGGTTTGCTAAGCTTAAGTTGATTCGGGAAGCCAGGTTACATTGGGCTAGTGTTGAGAGAACCCTTAATCTAGGAGGGCATGATCCTATAACCACCTGGTGGGCCATGAAGGGTAAGCTTAGGACAAGATACATTCCAGCTTCATATCGTAGTGGGTTACTAGATCAATGGCAACGATTTAATCAGGGTAACAAGAGCATAGATGAGTACATTGCAAAATTTGATGAGTATTCCATGCGATGTGATTTGAGAGAGTCTGAGGATGTTGTCTTATCTAGGTTTAGGGCTGGATTAAGAGATGACATTAAGAAAGAGCTCTACATGAGAGAGGTTAGAGACCTGGACCATGCTTACCAGATTGCTAGGGATCATGAACGTTTCCATAGAGGGCCCGTTTACCGTCGACCTGAGCCCACTAGATACCCTAGTCAGTATCCGGGAGCTAGCCAGCCCCTTCAGAGTCGACCCATACCCAGTCGACCCAGTCCTAGTCTACCAGGCCCAAACCGACCCAGTCCTAGTCAGCCAGGTCCGAGTCGACCCCAGCCTAGTAATTCTTTGGCCCGCAAGGATGATCGAGGAAAATCTCTAGAAGCTAATAAGGGTTACACTCCCCAGAAGACCTGTTTTAGATGTCATAAGCCAGGCCACTTTATGAATCAATGTCCAGTTAGCGCTTTACATCTAGGTGAATTACAAGAAGAAGAGCCTGAGTCTGTAGTCGAACCTGAGGGAGAAGTTTATGAGGCTGATAATCAATTAATAGAGGAGTACGAAGGTGAGGAGGAAGAACCTGAGTTTGAGAACCAATTAGGAGTGGTTAGGTGCATCCTAGCCCAAACCCCAGTTAAGGAAGATTGGCGTAGGACTAGCATCCTACAGACTTTTGTTAAGATAGGGGATAAGGTTCTTAAGATCATCATAGATAGTGGGAGTTGTGTCAATGCCATCTCTGCCAAGACAGTTAAATCTTTAGGATTGACCACAGTTCCTCATCCTAGCCCGTACAAAGTTTCTTGGGTAGATTCCACCTCCATCCAAATTCAAGTTAGGTGCCAAATCTTACTTAGATTGCAGACCTATGAGGAAAAGATTTGGTGTGATGTTATCCCCATGGAAGTAAGTAGTATGATTTTAGGTCGACCTTGGCTATTTGATCATGATGCAACCTTGTATGGTCGAACCAATGTTTGTACCTTCAACTACCATGGGAATAAGTTTGTTATCAATCCAGCTCCCCCTAGGGACCCAGTTAAGAGGAGTTCTAGTAGCCTTAAGGACAAGAAACCTGGAGTTAACCTGATTAAGGCTAGGGAGTTAGAACAGGAGATTGTTGATGGTAACCCTGTTTGGATCTTGACCTCCAAAGAAATATTAGAGCCAACCCAAAAGGAACACCCTAAAGAAATTGTTGAAACTCTGAAAGAATTCGAGGATGTCTTCCCTGAGGATTTACCTGATCAATTGCCACCCCTTAGGAACATCCAGCATGCAATAGACTTAGTTCCAGGAGCCACTTTACCAAACCTTCCTCACTATAGACTGAATCCCAGTGAGCATCAAGAATTACAGAGACAAGTGGGAGAATTACTTAGGAAGGGTTTCATTAGGGAGAGCCTGAGTCCATGTGCAGTCCCTGCTCTACTGACCCCTAAGAAGGATGGTACCTGGAGGATGTGTATAGATAGTAGAGCTATCAACAAAATAACTGTGAAATATAGGTTTCCCATCCCCCGATTGGATGATATGTTAGACATGATGGCCGGAGCCAGAATTTTCTCCAAGATAGACCTTAAGAGCGGCTATCATCAGGTGAGAATTAGACCTGGGGATGAGTGGAAAACTGCTTTCAAAACTAAGGATGGCCTGTTTGAGTGGGTTGTAATGCCCTTTGGACTTTCCAATGCACCAAGTACCTTTATGAGGATTATGACCCAGGTCCTGAGAGAGTTTACCGGAAAATTCGTTGTGGTCTACTTTGACGATATTCTGATTTATAGCAGAACCAAGAAGGACCACCTTAGTCATCTAAGACTGGTATGCCAAACCCTTAGGGAGAATAACCTCTATGCCAACTTTAAGAAGTGTGATTTCATGACACATAGGGTCATCTTCCTAGGTTTTGTTGTCACCCCTGAGGGAGTTTCTGCAGATCCTGAAAAGGTTAGGGCGATTGTTGAATGGCCTACACCCTCTAATGTCCATGATGTACGTAGTTTCCATGGCCTAGCAACCTTTTACAGGAGATTTATTAGGGGTTTTAGCACAATCGTCGCACCTATCACCGATTGCATTAGGAAGGGTACATTTGAGTGGACCAAAGCAGCTGATAAGGCCTTCCTAGAGCTGAAGGATAAGATGACCCATGCACCCATCCTTAGATTACCTGACTTTACTAAGGTGTTTGAGGTCGCTTGTGATGCCTCGGGAGTAGGAATAGGTGGGGTACTAAGTCAAGAGAACCACCCTGTAGCCTTCTTCAGTGAAAAGCTGAATGAGGCTAAACTTAAGTACTCTACCTATGACAAGGAATTTTATGCGGTAGTCCAGGCCCTTAGATATTGGAGACATTATTTACTCCCGCAGTAGTTTGTTTTATTTTCTGACCATGAGGCACTCCGATTCCTGAACTCCCAAAAGAAACTGAACCCACGGCATGGTAAATGGATTGAGTACATTCAGGCCTACACTTTCATCCTGAAGCACCGTGCCGGTACTGAAAATAAGGTAGCAGATGCCCTGAGCTGTAGATCTTTACTATTGGGATCAGTTAGCACCCAAGTCATAGGGTTTGATAGGTTAAAGGATGAATATGAAACCTGCCCAGACTTTGGAGGCATTTACCAGACCCTCAGGCTAGGACCATCCAATACCCATAGTGATTATACCCTTCAGGATGGTTACCTTTTCCAGAATAATCGACTCTGTATACCCAAAACTTCCCTTAGAGAATTCCTAATCTGGGAAATACATGCTGGAGGTTTAGCTGGTCATTTCGGTAGAAATAAGACGATCTTAGCAATAGAGGACCAGTTCTTTTGGCCAGGATTGAAAAGGCACGTTGCACGGATTGTAGCCAGATGTCGAACTTGTGCTGTTGCCAAACAGCAAAAGCAAAACACTGGTCTTTACACACCTTTACCAGTGCCTGATCGCCCTTGGCAGGACCTAAGTATGGATTTCGTGCTAGGATTACCTAAGACCCAAAAGAAACATGACTCAATCTTTGTAGTGGTCGATAGGTTCTCTAAGATGGCTCACTTTATTCCCTGTTCCCAAACCTTTGACGCGTCTAGGATAGCCAAACTCTTCTTAGATCATGTGGTCAAACTCCATGGCCTACCCAAGACCATTATATCTGATAGGGATGTTAGGTTCACTAGTTATTTCTAGAAGACCTTATGGCACCTATTAGGGACCAAGCTTAAGTTTTCTACAGCCTACCACCCTCAAACAGATGGCCAAACTGAAGTAGTGAACCGAAGTTTAGGAAACCTCCTTAGATGCCTGGTAGGTGAACATGTTGGAACATGGGATTTGTTATTACCTAGAGCAGAGTTTGCCTACAACAGTTCAGTAAATAGGACAACGGGTAAGAGCCCTTTTGAGATAGTCCATGGGTACAAGCCTAATCGCCCCATTGATTTGATTCCTTTACCTATTCATGCACGAGTCTCAGAGTCTGCAGAGTCATTTGCACAGCATATTAGAGACTTGCATAAAGACATTAACCAAAAGATAAACTTAAGCAATGAAACTTATAAAAATTTGGTTAATTTCCGAAGAAGGATCAAAGAATTTGATGTAGGGGATTCTGTCATGATTAGGCTTAGGCCTGAACGGTTCCCACCTGGGACTGTTAAGAAGCTTCATGCTCGGGGAGCCGGACCTTTTAAAGTATTAAAGAAGGTTGGATCAAATGCCTATGTGCTAGACTTGCCTTCGGATATGGGCATCAGTTCTACCTTCAATATTACAGACCTGGTTGAGTACAAGGAACCGGCAATGATACCCAGTGAGGCTTTTGGGCCTATCCCTTCTATTGAGAGTGATCCTTACCCAGAGTGTCCACCAATTAATTGGCCTGAGAGAGGAGAACGGATCGAGCGTATCCTGGATGATCAAGCCATTACGACCCGGGGCCGCGGTTATCAACGCTTCCTAGTCCGATGGCAAGGCCGGCCAGAGTCGGACGATTCGTGGATTTCTCGAGAGGACTTGTAATGCCTCAACCCAGACCTTCTTGAGAGATATGTGAGCCAATCTGATCTTCACTCGACAGGGTCGAGTTTCTCCCACCCCGGGAGAATTGGTGCGGACACCAAAGGCACTAGAATAAGGCAGAGGCTTCTCAACCCTCTGTGGATCACTTAAATAACATTCGAGTCCACTGTAATAAAGCTTAGTCCAGCTGAGTTGTTTCATTTAAGTCTTGTAATTATTTAGCTCATGTTGAGCTAGTTCAGTCCAGTGTTAGTCAGCTCATGTCGAGCTAATTTTATTTTTTTGAGTCCTATTCAACCATATTGAAGACTCAAGACCACATCATACAAGTAAAGACCAAGTCCAATCAGATTGAAGACATGGAAGTATAGCACAAGTCCAACCCAGCTTGAAGATTTGAAGACCCCAGGAGGAAAATTCAGAAAACCCTGATTTCTTGCAGATGCCCTCCAGATGCCCAGATTCCCTTCCAGATGCCAAAGTATATTTATAGATAAGGTCATCCATGATTCCAGAGGTCCATCTGCATCCTAGCCCAAAGAAATCAAGCCCAGGTGCCAAGCCCAAGCCCCTAAGAAGCAAGATACCAGGGAATATTCCTGCTACCTGGCTACCAGGCCACCCCAGCTTCCAAAGGCCCAAACCCATGCACCCAAGCCCCTTTGGGCCGGCCTTTTGCTGCTCCTAGAAGCCCAACACGCCCCCCTAGGCATCCTTAGAGTCTTGACCAAGTCAAGAAAATTTTTAGGGATTTTTCTACCTAATATTTTCTTATTTTCTAGCTAGGGTTTGAGAGGGAAAAGGATTCTTATGTAAAGACTTATGTACCCTTACTTGGAGCCCAAGGTTAAGGGTCTATTTAAGGGACCCTAGCCTCTTGTATGAGGGAATTTTTTGATGAATGAAAACCTTGAGTTCTTCTATTGAGTTGTGTGATACCCTGCTGTGTGCATAAAGGGGTTTGCGAGAGTTCTTCTTCCCAGTGCTGCAATCATCTTCCTGCTACCAACAAGCATCTCAGATCCCTGGACGCCCACTCCAAAAGAAGCATTCCCTTGCTGTTTTTCCTTTGTTTTCTTGTTCCTTTGTGAGTTTTCTAACCCCTGACAGGTCGTTTGCAGGTCCCCGAGTTCCTACGAATCCAACGACTCCAGCCAAGCCTCAATCGGATCACCGAGCAGAAAGCCGGGTATCCGCGGGTCTTTGGCTCGATTTTCCAGGCCGCATCCGTCGAGGAACGAGAGACCCTTTTGCTGCGATCTTCACAGACGTTGTCAGGTACACCCCTCTACCTCCAGTAGTTTTATTGTAGGAGAACTTGCCCTAACCGAGGCTTCTCAGCCCCGGCGATCCTTCTTTTCTACTTTTCTAGGTCCTAATCTGCATGCTGATCTTCTAAAATTCATATAAAATTCCCTATAACTTATTTTAATCTGAAATTCAGGAATTAATCACCCAACCCCACATATAAAACATATAAAAAAAATTGCATGCATATTAGTTCCGCATCATTTAGTATGATGACTTCAAAACTAATCATATCTATATAATAATTAGGGTTTGAGTGAAAAACCCTAACTAGTGGCATACATCAAAACATTGTGCATCCCATAAATTATGCTAAGTGTATCAACATTCAAGGGTTTAAAACCCTAATTGCGATACTACAACAAAAACACATATAAATAATTTGTCATATGTTTTAACTGTAATAAGGATGGCTCTGATACCACTGTTGGGGATTCCGGTGCACCGCAGCGGAAGTGTAATTTCAAAATGATGAAATTTGCACCATAATCCCTTAGCCAAGATCTCCTTATTCAGGATTAAAACATATATTGAACATTTAAACATACATTTTTAGAATTAGAGTACCAACCTGTAATCGCTAATTCCAACAAAGTTGATGTTGAAGGGGCTAATTGAATTCACCAGGCATCCAAGTGTCCGCCCTCCGATGGTGATCCACACAGAGCAGTGATCAAGACAACTCTATCTTCTTTTCAAAGGTTCCTTCTATTGAGTTCTTCTTCCTAGAACTCAATTGCTTGGACTTATGGCTTGAATTCCTCCACACAAAAGCTTGCTTCCCTTTCTTTGACCCCTTCTCCTCCTTCCACTAAGACCTTGGCCCTTTAGACACCCTTGTCTTGAAGAAAAGACCTTGTCCTAAGAGGACATAGGCTTGTCTTAAATTGGAGGAGAAATTAAGACAATGATGTCTTAATGTAAGAAAGAAAGGAACAAATAGGAACTCGTTTCTTTCCTTTACCGTCAGAGACTTTTACTTTTATTCTTGTTCAGTAGCAGAGTTTCGACAAAGGTTTACTCTGTAAAGGAAACAATGCAAGAGCAAGAAAAAAATAAAAGATTCTTCAGGAGAGGAAGAAAGAAAAAATTAACTCTGTTCTGACTTTCCCGACCCTTTAAATAGAAATCAGATAGGCGCCTACACACCTCTTCGTAATCACTTTCTCACGCCCTTCTCAATTTCTCATGCCCCATCCTCCCATCTCACGGCCTTCCAGATTAAATCCCATGGCTTTTCTTAAAGGAAAAACCGCGGTGTTTAAAAAGGAAAGGGGTCGCGACTTTTCATCTCCGAAGAGATATTATTTCGCGCGCCCGGGAGGAAACATCGACTTTTGTCTTTCTTAAAAGAGTTCTAGCCATTGGATTCCCATCCAAAGGAAGGTGTTTGAGGCGCTAATGAGTAAGCAAGGAGGCCGCCCCAAATAAAATCATCGGAGAAATATTTGGGGCGCGCCAAGAGTCCATGCACCATGGACTCTTCCTAATGGCGCACCAAGAGTCCATAAGCGCATGGACTCTTGGCATTTGGCATGGAAAAATAAAGGGGGCGGGTGGGGAGGCTAGCCAAGCTATATGGCTAGCCAATAGGGTTAGCCATATTCCTATTTTCTTAATTAGGGTCTAATTAGGTCCAATTAGAACCCAATTAGAACAAATCCGGAACCCTAATTCGAATCCGATTCGAATAGAAGTTAGGGTTTGCAACACCTGCTAGAATGTTATCCTGCAAAGATGATTTAATTCCAAATTAAACTCTTGATCAATCCTCTTAAGTGTGTGACCCATTGGGTTCCACATCTAGCCAGCAGTGGGTTCGAATACAAGTTGACCTAATTTGATTAGAACTCTTTCTAATTGATTTAGGTCAAACCGGGCTTACCCGATTCGATCAATTAGGACTCTTCCTAACAAGTGATCTTTGAACATGATCAACACACAAGACAAGATTGACGTCTAGCAACGTATCATGTCTACCCAGAAGATATGAAAATTCTGGTGAAATACCAAAATTACCCTTCAGTAGAGTGTTACCGTACAATTAAATCTTTCGATCAGCCTGCACCCAAAATATAACTATGGATATGGATATATGTCAAATCCAATATTATATTTATTTTTAGCTCAATCTTATAATGATGATTCGATTATCTTGATATTAGAAACCATTTCTAATATCTTTACTTTGATCAAAGATTCCCTGAATCATCATCCGATTGTTGACTAGCTGGATGCAATCTCCTCTTACTAAGAGTGATCGATTCCTTGTTGACCTACTCATTACCTTCATATCCAATTCACCATTCCCAGTATCAATCCTGTGCATGGCTAAGTGTCATGATTAGGATTGAACCAAAGAATGGGTTCATGTACATAAGGTACTTATGGCAGTCTCAGGTTAAGAGATTACTTGTACCACTCCCACTATGAGAACCTTCTATTGACATGTAGCTAAGACTCCATTAGATGTTCTCAAGTTGGATCATATCAGTGAACTCATTCTCCAATGAGCACCCACATCCCAGTATTAGTGTCATACACAAGTGACTGTGAGAGCAGTCACCCTTTCTGGTATACATGGGATGTGCTAGTCTTACCGGAAAATCCTGATCCCCTACTCAAGGTTCCTTTGACTAGGAATACTTTAGATTAAGGTTTTAAGATTTTAGGTCTCATTGGTATGATCACATCATAACCCAAAAATCATAGCCCTAATCTATGGGGTTCATCATATAGTATAAGCACAGCGTATGATGGAAAAATAATGCCTTTATTTAGAAAATTGTCAATTACAATGGTTTGGGAGATACAACATAGATTGGCTTGTAGGGCATATCCCTTTCAGTCGACCGGACCATCGCACACCGACCTTGGTTTCGCACGCGCGCGGCCGCGATTTCGCCCGAAGGATCCGGACGGAGGCGATGGAGCGGGACTGGGTGGTCGACCGGACCATCGCACATCGACCTTGGTTCCACGCGCGTGCGGCCGCGTTTTTCGACCGAAGGATCCGGACGGGGCCGATGGAGCGGGAACGGGAGGTCTACCAGACCAAAGAGCCCACCGACCTTGGTCCGCGCGCGCGCGGCCGTGTTTTTCGCCCGAGGGATCCGGACGGCGACGATGGAGCGGGACCGGGAGGTCGATTGGACCATCGAAAATCGACCTTGGTTCCGCGCGTGCGCGGCCACGATTTCGCCCGAAGGATCTGGATGGAGGCGATGGAGCGAGACCGGGAGGTCGACCGGACCATCGCACACCGACCTTGGTTCCGCGCGCGCGCGGCCTCGTTTTCGCCCGAAGGATCTGGAAGGAGCCAATGGAGCGGGACCGGGAGGTCGACCGGAGCATCGCACACCGACTTAAGTTCCGCGTGCGCGCGGCCGCATTTTCGCTCGAAGGATCCGGACGGAGCCGAAGGAGCAGGACCGGGAGGTTGACCGGACTGGAGGACACCGACCTTGGTTCCGCGCACGCATGGCTGCATTTTTGCCCGAAGGATCCAGACGGAGCCGAAGGACTGGGACTTCGACCGGACCGGACGGCACCGACCATGGTTCCGCGCGCGCGGCTGCGAAGATCCGGCACTCGGAAGGGGCGAAGAAGGGGCATCCCGGGGTGTTCCGAGGCACAAAGCTAGCTTGCGAACGCAAGGGAGGACCAAGACTCGCGCCCAAATGTCGCTGGACCCGAGTCACGGACGGCCAAGCACGAGAGAGCACCCAGCGCACCCCGGACGCGAGTCCAGGATGTCCAGGATGCGCTCACCATGCGCGGGGCAAAAGGGTGGCCAGGACTCGGAACCACACAGCGCAGGACGCGAGTCCCGGAGGGCACGGCACGGGCGCGATCACAGAGCAGCCAGGATGCGAGTCCAAGGAGGCCTGGGCGCGCACCGCGCGAGCAGAAAATCCAAAACAGATACCCGGGGGAGTACCCAAGGGTCGCGAGCAACGTTGCAGAAGTGGGGGAGGGCCAGGACGCGCATCCGGGGCGGCCATTACCCGCGCCCCGCCCGCAAGGGGGCTTGCCAACCTACTACCCGTGCGGGGCATCCGGCCAAGCTCCACCCAGGGGGTTCCTGGGTCACGAGCAGCATTGAAAATTCAGGGGAATGCCCCGCATCTGCGCACGCCCCGCGTGACCCATGCCCGGCGCTGCCAGGACCCGCGCCCGCCCGCGCCCGTGCGCATGCCCGGTGCCCCGCGCCCGGCGCTGCCAGGACCTGCGCCCGTGCGCGCGCCCGGCGCTGCAAGGACCCGCGCCCGTGCACGCGCCCGGCGCTGCCAGGACCCGCGCCCGCCCGTGCCCGTGCGCGCGCCCGGTGCCCCGCGCTCGGTGCTGCCAGGACCCGCGCCCGTAAGCGCGCCCGGTGCCCCGCGCCCGGCGCTGCCAGGACCCGCGCCCGCCCGCGCCCGTGCATGCGCCCGGTGCCCCGTGCCCGTGCGTGCGCCCGGTGCCCCGTGCCCGGCACTTTCAGGACCCGCACCCGCCTGCGCCCATGCGCGCGCCCAGTGCCCCGCGCCCGGCGCTGCCTTGACCCACGCACGCCCGCGCCCATGCGCGCGCTCGGGGACTCGAGCCCGGCGCTGCCAGGACCCGCGCATGCCCGTGCCCATGCACGCGCCCGGGGACTCGAGCCCGGCGCTGCCAGGACCCGCGCACACCCGCGCCCATGCGCGCACCAGGGGACTCGAGCCCGGCGGTGCCAGTACCCGCGCACGCCCATGCCATGACCTGGGCGCGCGCGCGCCGGTTTACCCGTGCACCCCCGTGCCATGACCCGCACGCGCCCGTGCCATGACACGTGCGCGCCCGTGCACGATGACCCGTGCACTCCCGTGCCATGACACGCGCACGCCCTTGCCATGACCCGGGCGCGCGCGCGCCCGGTGACCCGTGCACTCCCGTGCCATGACCGGGGCGCGCGCATGCCCGGTGACCCTTGCACTCCCGTGCCGTGAACCGTGCATGCCCGTGCCATGACCCGGGCGCGCACGCCCGGTGACCCGTGCACTACGGTGCCATGACCCGTGCGCGCGCGCGCCCGGTGACCCGTGCACTTTCGTGCCATGACCGTGCACGCCCGCGCGCTGCCCCTTGCACCCGGCCACGCCATGACCTGCGCACTCCCGTGCCATGACCCGTGCATGCCCGCGCGCTGCCCCTTGCACCCGGCAGCGCCGTGACCCGTGCACGCCCGCGCTCTTGCGCACGCCGTGGCCTTGCGCCCGGCGGTGCCACGACCCGCGCACGCCAGGGGCCTTTCGCTCGCCGGTGCCATGACCCGCGCACGCCCGCTCCCTTGTGCGCGGCCGTGGCCTTGCGCCCGGCGGTGCCGCGACCCGTGCACGCCCGCGCCTGGTGCCCGCGCCCAGCGGTGCCGTGACCCGCTCACGCCCGTGCCAAGACCCGCGCACACGCCCGGTGCTATGCACCGGCCCGTGCCATGACCAGCGCGCACCGTGCCAGGACCGGCATGCGCCGTGCCCTCGCGCGAGCTCGGTGCCTCGCACCCGCCCGTGCCGTGACCGGCACACGCCCTTGGCATGACCCGCGCGTGCCTTGCGCCCGCCCGAGCCATGGCCCGCGCCCGGATCCTCGTGCCCGGCAGCGCCGTGACCCATGCCACGACCCGCACGCGCGCGGGGTGACACTCGCCAGGCGGCCCCGTGACCCGCACGCGCCCGTGCCATGACCCACGCGCGCCCGTGACATGACCTGCGCGCGCGCGCCGGGCGGTGCCGTGACCCGCATGCGTGCTCGGTGACCCGCGCATGCCCGTGCCGTGACCCGCGCCCGGAAGCGCCGTGACCCGTGCACGCCCATGGCATGACCTGCGCATGCCAGTGCCGTGGCACGCGCGCGCGCCCGGTGACCCGAGCCCGGCTGAGCCGTGACACGTGCAAGCCCACGCCGCGACCCGCGCGCGCGCCCGGCTGCTCCGTGACCCGCGCACGCCCGTGCCGTGGCCTGCGCATGCTAGTGCCGTGACCTGCGCACGTTGCCTTGCGCCCGACGGTGCCGTGACCTGCGCACGCCCGCGCCGTGACACGCGCCCATTGACTTGCGCACGGCAGCTCCGTCACTCGTGCACGCCCGCACCGTGACCCGCGCCTGCGCGCGCTCGGTGACCCGCGCATGCCCGTGCCATGACCCACGCGTGCCCGAGCACGCAGTGCCCTTGTGCGTGCCCGGCGGTGGCATGACCCGCGCACGCCCATGCCACGACCCTCGTGCTCACGCTCCCGTTGCCCTACGCATGGCAGCGCCGTGACCCGCGCACGCCCGTGCCATTACCCGCGTGCGCTCGAGCCCGCCGTTCCCTTGTGCGTGCCCGGTGCCTCGTGCCCGGCGGTGCCATGACCCGCGCGCGCGCGCCCGTTGCCCTGTGCATGGCAGCGCCGTGACCCGCGCGCTTCCGTGCCATGGCCCGTGCGCGAGCGCCCGGTGCCCACGCACGCCATGCCACGACGCGCTCGCGCTAGTGCCATAACCCGCGCGCGCCCGAGCCCGCCGTGCCCTTGTGCGCGTCCGGGGCCTCGCGCCTGGCGAGACATGGCCCGCGCGCGCCCGGTGACTTGCGCCCGGCTGTGCCATGGCCCGAGCACGCCCCTGCGATGACCCGCGCATGCCCGATGACCTGCACCCGGCAGTGCCGCGACCCGCGCGCCCGCGTGCATCCCGCGGCCTGCCGTCCGCGCCCCCGCCTGGGCATTCCCCGCATCTGGCCGTGCGATGCCGGGGCCCGCCATGGGATTCGGGTCTCCGTCGCCATGGCACGATCGCGGTAGCATGGGTGCTCACCGCACCCTCGTGGAGGGTCCGGAGTCGTGCCCGCGCTCTCGAGACCCGTGTCTCGATGCGCACGGCACGGGCACCCACTCGAAGCATCTTGGTTTCATCCAATGCGGCGAACCCGACACTCCGGGAGGGGCATCCGACCAAAGGCGGGGAGTGGCCGGGGAGAGCGCGCCGTCTCCGGTCCCGGCGGGTTGGGCACCTGCGGCCCGACGGCTCTGACGCGACGACCGGTGCCTTTCTGTAACCGTCGCTCGGGCATGCATCCGACCCCCACAGCTGGAGCTGCCGAGCAGGCAATCCGCCACCGCCGCACCGGCACCCGCGCTCAAGCCGGGACCTGCAGGTAGCACCCGGGCGGACGGTGGCATCGCCGCACCGGCACACGCGCGGGGACAGGGCCGTCGAGGTCGACGCCGCCGTGCCCGCCCGGGCGGATGCCCGAGCGGTACGGTGCCCCGCTCCGTTCCGCCGGCCGGGCACGGCGACGGTGCGCACGATCGGGACCCGGGGGCTCGCCCATCCACCTCCGGGCCCCGGTCCCGGCGCCGTCCACCGCGGCACCCTCGCCGGTGCACAGCCGTGCCTTCCACCTCGCCGCTCGGCGCGGGTGAGCCATCCCGCCATGCCACAACGATGGGCCCTCCGCACGCCACCGTGGTCGGTGCGATGGCGTCCCGCACGTGCCCGCTTGCGGGTTGTCGCTTCGCCGCCGCCCCGTCGGCGGTGGTCGATAGGTCCGCGCGCTTCACGCGACCTCCGACCTCATCGCGGGACCTGCATCCAGATCAGGGTTGCGCCCTCGCGCGGGTTGGCTCGGGGGGGCGGGGTTTGGGATCGTGGGGTGGGGTACGAATCCGTGCGACTCGGGGTTGGATCTCAGTGGATCGTGGCAGCAAGGCCACTCTGCCACTTACAATGCCCCGTCGCGTATTTAAGTCGTCTGCAAAGGATTTTGCCCGCCGCCCATCCGGAATTGCGCTCCATGGCGGCCGCTCGCGACCGCTACGCCGCGGGGGCTGCACCTGCGACACGAGCCCTTGAGGGCCTAGGTCCCCTACTGTGGGTCGGGAGATGGACGGCGGGCTCGGGCGCCGCTTTACTAGCTTGGATTCTGACTTAGAGGCGTTCAGTCATAATCCGGCACACGGTAGCTTCGCGCCACTGGCTTTTCAACCAAGCGCGATGGCCAATTATGTGAATCAACGGTTCCTCTCGTACTAGGTGGAATTACTATCGGGGCACGGCCATCAGTAGGGTAAAACTAACCTGTCTCACGACGGTCTAAACCCAGCTCACGTTCCCTATTGGTGGGTGAACAATCCAACACTTGGTGAATTCTGCTTCACAATGTTAGGAAGAGCCGACATCGAAGGATCAAAAAGCAACGTCGCTATGAATGCTTGTGGTTCGGGCACCAGAATCAGAAAGAGACTCCAACCAATTCAAGCCCATTCCGAATCTTTATGGTTGGACTAGAGAGTCCGGTAACCTTTCTTTATTTTGAGTCCAAAAGAATCATGTAAGTCGAGTCCATGTTGGGTCTTGTAATCTTTCTTTTGAGTCCAAAATAATCATGTAAGTCGAGTCCATGTCGGGTCTAGTCTTAGTCCAATCCAAATGGGTCAACTAGCATCAAGCCTAAAGAAGACTCATAATGTATACCCCAAATTAAGACCAAAGCCAACTCAATTGGGGACCACATGCCACATCACTTGCTCCACCTCAACTTGGGACCACATGCCATGTCAAGAGGGGACCACATGCCACCTCACACGCCACCTCACCACAAGAGGGTGCCATCCCAAGTTCAAATTCAAGGAAGTTGGCCAAGGAGGATTTCAAGCAAGAAAATCAGCCCTCTCCCCTTATATTACTCCACTTGTTTGGTGATTTGAAATTTCAAAATTTGTAAGGCTTTATTTAAAGCCTTGGACGCCCCTTGTAAAGAAATTGATGAGTGAATACAAATTTCCAGCAATTTTCTATGTGTTTCTATGTGCCTATGTGGATCTTTGTGCCTAAGTGAACCTCTTCCTCTCCTCCATCATTTCTTCTCCCTAATCCTTCTCTTTTACTCTTCATCTTCCAAGCAATCCTCTTCCTTCAAAGCGAATTAAGGACATCCTCACAAGAAGAAGATCAACACCAACACAAGCTTCCACCATGGCGCCAAGGATCATTTCCAACAAACTCTCCTTTTGAGTTCCATCAATCTTCTCACTTCTAATTAAGCTTCTAATCATCTTGGTTTCTTCGTTGCAGGGTTCTCTAGGCTCCAGATCCAAGAGGAAGGATTACTTGCTACAAACCAGAAAGTTAGAAGGCCCATCTTATGTGGTATGATCTTTCATTTGAGAACCTTAAGAGTGAATCCCTTGTTCTTGAGATTTCAATGCTTGAACGCCTAGTATTTTAAGATCGGGATCATTAAATAGGGCTAGCTTGACTTGTGTGCGAATTCTAGTCTTGTCCTATTTCTTTAAGATTTTGATAGTCCTCCTAGCTGGGTTTAAGTATAAGCATTTAGGGTTTCTTATTTATATCTCCTTGATCTTATATGTTGAATCACTCATATGCAAGTAGGAATTGCTAGTTAAATTTTGGTTAATCTCCTTTAGAGTTACATGTTTGCATCCTCATCATGCATATCACACCAATCTTCATATCAGAGCATGGTAGAATATGTTCCTGATTGCATAGCATTAAGTCCTTGAAGTACTTGGATCGGGGGCATTACCAGGCCGTCCGGTCTTAGGAGAAAGTAGGGTTTAAACACCCTCTCTTCCCATTCCACGGGGATCTCCTAAGGCATATCGGGGTGTCATTGTGATTGACCCATGAAAAAGAAAGCCAAAGGACTTCTTAGATTTCATTTGTGAATTTTGCATTGGGCACGTTCTGTTTTTTTTTCTGCTTGCTGTATTTTTTATAAGCTGACTGTAATCCGCCTGCAGCTCCAAAGGCAAGTATCACATTCCTCGTTGGAATATTTTTTTTCCAGTTCCATTTTAAGTTGTTTATCACCGTTTTAAATTTTAATCTGAGAAACAAATTACAAAAAAAATGAAAATTCCTGCAGTCCATCAGTGTTATTAAGGTTTCTGTTCTGTTCTGTTCCTTTTCATTATCTTCATTTCAGAATCTGCCTAGAATAGTACAGATTTTATTTTGAAATTTTGTTTCATCTGGTATGTCATCTATAAGTTAGGAGTTTTTTGTGATTTCTTTAGATTTTTCTGACATTTTTTTCTGCACTTATCAACACCACTTTTAAACTGCAACACACTACTTCTGCACCTGAAATTTGAAATTTGCATGCATCTCATGGCAAATCAAATTAAGGGCATGAAATTGACATAGGGTCAGGATTTCAACACCTGTCCCTAGCCCAAAAACTACCAAATTGCATATCGACCCAATCCCTAACTAAAATTGATTAGACATTGATTGTCCTAGTGGGTTAGGAACATCAATTTGGTCGAGTCCGGGTTATTGTCAACTCATTGTGTCAACTAGTCTTGTGTGTGCCCTATTCTTGGTGTCTAGAATTGGGACTAAGGGCTTGGGTGCTGATCCGTCTATCGTGCCAATTCCACCGGGCCTAGGTAGGCCAGAGACAGGATCTCACACTCCCCTTGTTCTAAAACCTGGCCAAGTATAGAGTTACTACAATCTAGCTTGCCACCTTGATTAGGAAACTAGCTTGGAACTCTAGGTCCAGTTCAATTCAATTGGAAAAGCTTGTGCAACCCATTTCTTCATCTATTATTGGAAGCTGGTGTCAAGGATAGAGGTTAAGTGGCTCAAGCCTAAGCGGTTCTTGTGGTTTTTAATTAGGACCCAGTGAAAGCTGGGAGAACCTCCCACAGACCCACCTCCTGACTGGCCAGTGGAAGAGAGTAGCTGTTGATTTGATTGTATCTAGTCAACTCAATTTATTTGGACTAATCGGTTTAGAAAACTCGTAGTTCGGGTCTGAGTCTAATTGTTTGCATGACAACTAGGTCAGGCACACCTTACCACCCTTCACAAGCCCAACCTAGTTCATCCATGGATACTCGTATGGAAAGCCTTATGAGATCTATGATCGAGAAGATGGACCGTTTGGATGCTAAATTTGGTCAGCTCGAGGAAAGGGTAGGAGCCCTAGAAGAAGCTAGGTTGACCCCAACTGAACCACCTTCACCTAGATTACCTTCAGTTCATCCTAGAGCCCAACCACAGGAACACACACCTGACCCAATTCAAAGAAGACTGCATCAGGATTATGTTGATCATACTCCAGAGCCACCTCCTAGAAGACCTCATTATGATACTTTTGATCAGGATGATCGGGCCCAAGGAACATCCGTCTAGATGCACCAACCTTTGAGGGAAGCCTAGATCCTAAGGTGTACATAGACTGGGAGGCTGACATGGACCAGTATTTTGACTGGTATGATATGTCTGAAGAGAGAAGATTTAAGTTTGCCAGAATCAGACTAGTTCATCAGGCTCGGTTATATTGGGGAAACGTGGAATGCATATCAAGGCAAAGGAGAGATTTACCTATAGCAACATGGAGAGATATGAAGAGGAAACTTAGAGAGAAATATCTGCCTATGTCTTATCAGCAAAGGTTATTAGATCAGTGGCAACGATTGACACAGGGTAACAAGACCATTTCTGAATACGTTGCTAAATTTGATGAGTTTGTGATGCGATGCAACGTAGTCGAGTCTGAAGCAGCCACTTTATCAAGGTTTAGATCAGGGTTGAATGATGATATAAAAGGGGAACTGTTTTTAAGGGAAGTCCATGATTTAGATCAGGCATACCAAGTTGCCATGGACTATGAGAGGTTTCAAAGGAGAGCTACATTTAGACGACCTGAACCAATTAGGTTTAACCCTCCTGTTAGCGGGCCTAGCTCAGTCCCTAGTCCCACCAATAGAACAAGGTCCAGCCCGAATCCAACCCTTAGACCCAATCCGACCACCCCATTAATTCCTAGAGAAGACAAAGGAAAGAGCCCTGAAGTTCGAGGTGAGAGGGAGCGAGTCTGCTATAAGTGTCGTAAACCAGGTCATTTCGTGAGCCAATGTCCCTCTAGAGCTTTACATATAGGGGAGGCAGAAGAAGGTGAATCAGAACCCCTGGAGAATGATGAAGAGGAGGTTTATGAAGCAGGGGATTGTTTGGCTGATGAGTATGAAGGAGATGAAGAGAACATAGACTCATCAGATTTGCTAGGAGTTGTGAGACGTATCATGACACAGACCAAGGAGCAAGAAGACTGGCGTAGAACTAGCATCCTACACACATTTGTTAGGATAGGAGAAAAGGTCTGTAAGATCATCATCGATAGTGGAAGCTGTGTCAACGCCATTTCCACTAACGCAGCCAAAAGTCTAGGATTACCCATTGTACCACATCCCAATCCATATAAGGTGTCCTGGATCGATTCCACTTCTATGCCAATCAAGTCAAGATGTCAGGTTCAAGTCCAGCTTCAATCCTATCAGGGAAAGATCTGGTGTGATGTGCTTCCTATGGGGGTAAGTAGCATCATCTTAGGCAGGCCATGGCTGTTTGATCATGATGTGACCATCTTTGGTCGATCAAACTCCTGTTCTTTCAATTTCAATGGCAAGAAATTTGTCATTCATCCAACCCAGCCTAAAGATAATGTCAAGAGAGGAGCTAGCAGCTTGAAAGATAAGAAGACTGGATTAAATTTAATAGGTGCAAAAGAATTAGAGCAAGATATCATGGAAGGAGCACCTATTTGGGTAGTAGCTGCTAAGGAAATTAAGGACCACAGCCCTGTAGAACACCCTCAAGAGGTGGTCCAATTATTGAAAGAATTTGAGGATATGTTTCCAGAAGATCTCCCCGATAACCTCCCACCTTTAAGAGACATACAACACGCAATAGATGTAATCCCTAGAGCGACTTTACCTAATTTGCCTCACTATAGGATGAACCCAACTAAACACCAGGAACTGCAAAGGCAAGTGGGTGAACTTCTTAGGAAGGGGTTTATTAAGGAAAGCTTAAGTCCATGTGCAGTCCCTGCTCTGCTGATCCCTAAGAAAGATGGCACCTGGAGGATGTGTATAGATAGCCGTGCCATTAATAGGATCACTGTAAAGTATAGATTCCCAATCCCAAGACTAGACGACATGTAAGATATGATAGCTGGATCGATAATTTTTTCCAAAATAGACCTAAAGAGTGGCTATCACCAGGTTAGGGTTAGGCCTGGAGATGAATGGAAGACCGCTTTTAAGACTAAAGATGGATTATATGAGTGGTTAGTCATGCCGTTCGATCTGTCCAATGCACCCAGCACTTTTATGAGAATAATGAATCAGGTGTTAAAGGTTTTTATCAGAAGATTTGTAGTGGTCAATTTTGATGATATACTTATATATAGCAAAACAAAGGCAAACCACTTAACCCACCTGAAACAAGTTTGTCAAGTCCTGAGAAAAGATAGTCTCTATGCCAATATCAAGAAGTGTGATTTCCTGACAAATAGAGTTATCTTTCTAGGATTCGTAGTCACATCTGAAGGGGTGTCCGCTGATCCTGAGAAAATTAAATCCATAGTAGAGTGGCCTACGCCTAAGACTATCCACGACGTCCGTAGTTTCCATGGGTTATCCACCTTCTATAGAAGGTTTATCAAAGGATTCAGTACGATAGTGGCACCAATCACTGATTGTATTAGGAAGGGAAATTTCGAGTGGACTAAAGCAGCGGGTAAGGCCTTCCTAACAATTAAGGAGAAAATGACACAAGCACCTGTCTTAAGGTTACCCAATTTTACCAAGGTGTTTGAGGTTGCTTGTGATGCTTCTGGGGTCGGAATTGGAGGTGTTTTGAGTCAAGAGAATCACCCAGTAGCATACTTCAGTGAAAAGTTAAATGAGGCGAGACTAAGGTATTCCACGTATGATAAGGAACTGTATGCTGTAGTTCAAGCTCTACGATATTGAAGGCATTATCTTCTACCCCACGAGTTTGTCCTGTTCTCTGATCACGAAGCTCTTAGGTTCCTTAGTTCACAAAAGAAATTAAACTCTAGGCACGGGAAATGGGTAGAATTCATACAAGCTTACACGTTCATTTTGAAACATCGTGCCGGTACTGAAAATAGGGTTGCTGATGCGTTGAGCCGCCATTCTATGTTGTTAACCTCTGTGAGCACTGAAGTAGTAGGGTTCGATAGATTGAAAGATGAATATCCCACATGTCCTGATTTTGGTCACATCTATC
>CM038041.1:105039121-105044121 GCA_021397845.1 Areca catechu
CTGGATTCAGATATCTTTGCAATGGATCCTCCAATATTGATCCTTTGGCAGAGTTGGCTTCTCTTGAACTCAAGATCTAGGAAAGAAGAAGAACAATTTATGGAATCAGATACTCAAGGAAGGATTTACCAGTTAGAAGAACTTGAAAGCTGATGTTGCTGAAATCTGGATTCTCCTGAAGGCTGATCTAACTTCCTCTGGGAATTGCTCTAGATCTGAAGTATCCGGACTGGACTTGGATGCTGGTGGTCGGCCTTGACTTGGAGAGAGTGGCCGTGAGAGGTGGGGTAGGCTAGGGTTTGGTGGAAAGAAGAGGATGATGGGCGGCTAGGGTTTGGAAGTGAAGTGGCTAACTTAGGGTTTTAGGGTTGGAGATCTCACACCCCCTCAAGGTTCCTGGGGAACCCGGATTTACTCCCTCACGGAGCTCAACACCTGGATGCAAGTGCGGAAGAGAGAAACACAGAGTTTGCTTACACATAAATTGGATTCATTCATCAGAATCCATAAGATAAGTTCAAGTTACAAAAGGGGTCTAATATATAGACCTATAAGAAAAATCAAAACCATACAAGTTCCCATGTAGGACTAATAGGACTAATCTACACTTTAGGCATCAAATTCTCTTCCCTTGGCCAACCAAGAATCCTTCCATAAGTGAGCGGCCCAAAAACTCAAAGAAAACTTGAAAATCAGCTCCAAATGGCAGGTTATGGGGGTGTCTCCTAGTATCTCTCCATGAATCAAGGATTTTCCCTTCATGGTTTAGCTCTTTTTGACACCTCCTAGTCTTGCTCCACAAGTTTAGGCTTCTTCTTTTCATGGCTTTGGCACTTTAGGAAACTTTTGGGTGCCTCCTTGATTTTCTCCCCAAGACATGATCTCTTCCCTTTTATAACTTGGATTTTTTATGGAACATTGTGGGGCACCTCCTTGATCCTCTCTTCAAGAAAATTTCTTGCCATCCTGGCTTGGGTTTATCTGGAAAGAAGTTGGCTCCTCCTTGGATTGATGTATCTTGATGGATTTCTCTCCCAAGTGGTGCAAGAAAAAGGGGAACTTACTTCTTATGGTGTGGGGACCAAAGACACTGGATGGAGATGTTGTAGGGAGTGTGGCACCCACTTGTAGCTGGACCATGGAAGAAAAAATGTGGCACCCTATGGCAAAGGGAATGGCGCCAACCTGGACCTGGACTTGGACTGAGTCAACATGACTCAACAAAAATTGAAATGACAAAATTACAGACTCAAAATTGGGTTGATCAGGTCAATCCTTATTACAAACCCTAATTTTCTCGGGCAAGGTCAATCAGAGATCCAGATGGAACCCTGAAGTCTTCTTCTGATTCTGGTGCCCGCACCAATTCTCCCAGGGTGGGAGGAACTCGACCTTGTCTAGTAAGGCTCAAGTTGGCTCTGGTATCTCTCCAAGAGGTCTGGATCAAAATCTTGTAGTTCTTCTCGGGAGATCCAAGAGTCATCAGAGTCTGGCCTTCCTTGCCAGCGGACCAGGTATCTTTGGTATCCTCGATTATGAGTAGAGATAACCTGATCATCCAAGATCTTTTCAATCTGCTCTTTCCTCACAGGCCAGTTTGTTGGTGGACACACAGGATCGGGATCACTCTCAATAACAGGATTAGGTTCAAAAGGCTCACTAGGAATCATAGCTGGCTCCCTGTACTCTACTAGGTCTGTAATGTTGAAAGTAGAGCTATTGCCTAGTTCTAGAGGCAACTCGAGCACATAGGCATTGGATCCTACTCTCTTCACTACTTTAAATGGTCCAGCTCCTCTAGCAGGTATCTTTCTAACGGTTCCAGGAGAAAACCGCTCAGGCCTTAACCTAATCATTATATAGTCTCTCTCAACAAAAGTTTTGACTCGTCTTTGAGAATCAGCCAACTTCTTATAAGTTTCATTACTTAAAGTTATTTTGGCATGAATTTCTTTATGAAAGTCCTTTACTGCTATGCAAGTGCATCAAGAGACTTGTGTGTGTGGGCTAATAGTGAAATCGGATCAAGTGGTGTGTGATGCTTGTATCCATGAACAATTTCAAAGGGACTCTAGCCTATAGACCTATTGATCGAAACATTGAATGCAATTTCAGCCCTGAACAAAATACAAATCCCAATTCCAGGTGCTCTCAATCAAACCAAAATCTGAGCCAAAGCCTGGTAAAGGATCAAGAAAAACTAAACTAGACTGACGACGCATTCTTAAAGAATGGACTTTATTCCAAAGGAACCCTAGATCTAAACCTAACAAACTAAGGCTCTCTAGGTTTGACCTTGGGTCGGAGGAGGGCATGCAGAGTATGAAAACTTATTATGGATGCCTAGTAGGTGCCATAAGGTCTTCCAGAAGTAGGTGGCAAACCTAATAGGTTCTAAGGAGTCTTGCAACCTAGAAATCTCAGTAAAGTGTAATCTCATAGCTCTAGAAACTTGAGAAGATTCAGGGAAGGGTAGGAAATAAGAATCAGAGTTTTGAGGTGGCTTATAGGAAACAAGAAACATACCTTGGTTATTTATGATGACCTTAAAATGAGGACATTGTTCTATAGGTGCACTCATCCAAACCTCATGATTTGCTCTAGGAGGGTCTACAAGTGCAAGTTCTAGGGTAGGCTTGGTGCTCCTAGAAGGTGGAAGGTTATCAGGAAGGTCTTTGGAATGTTTATCTAGAAAGTCCTCTAAGCTACTGTCTTTTTCTTGTTCTTGGACCTTTTCAATGGGCAATTCTTGTGAACCCCTTCCTTCTTCACACTTCTCTTCCAGATTTGACTCAGGGGTGTCTTCTTTGAATTCCTCAATGAGTTCAGGGGTATTCTCACTTAAACTTTCATTGGGTGTAATTTGCTCTTCCTATACCTTAAACTTTCATTGGGTGTAATTTCCTCTTCCTGAACTTTCTCAAAAGGGTCTTCTCTTAGGGTTAGCTCCTGAATTCCTTGAGTGGTAGGGGTCCCCTCAATAACCCCATTAGGTAGGAGTTGGTTAATTGAATTATTGGGAGAGATATCCTCAAATTCTTTTTCTTCATATTCATCTATCAAACTTATGTCAGGCTCATATATTTCTTCCTCAATCTCACTAAAAGGTTCTAATCTATTCTCCTTTGATTCCTCTTTAAGTACAGCTCTGGTCGGGTCAACTAATTTTGGGATGACCATGCCTAACTCCTTCTCAGTGTTATCCTTCTGGTCAAGAGGTGACACAAGTGGGAATTGACAAACAAGAGTCTGGTTCACTACGGGTGTCGGATCAATCGGAACTTGACTCAAGTTGGTAGAGGTTGGCTTTAAGTCCAAAGTACTTGATTGGTTATATCTTAAAGACCACTCATAGTCTTGGGCTTCTTGGTAGGCTCGGTCTAACTTATTGGTCTTTTCAAGGCATAGCTTCCTATAAATGTTTGGGTGTAACCCAACCCTAAACCTCGATGTGATCTGAGCTTCGGTCTCCATGGTATTGCATTTCATGTCATACCACTGGAAGTCCTCGATATATTTAGACACAGGCCTATTACCTTGTCGCAATTGGTACCATTGGTCTAAAAGTCTTTTGTCATAGGATCTACCTAGGTACCTATCTCTCAACTTACTTCTCATATCTCTCCAAGTATATATTTCCTCTTTTCTTTGATAACACTCATGCTCAATAGCATACCAATGCGACCTAGCATGTTTGGTGAACTTGGTTTTGGCCAACCTAACTTTTCCTAATTCTGATATGTTAGTGCACTCAAAATATCGATCCATTTATTCTTCCCACTTAATATATGTCTCTTGTCTTCCATCAAAAGTGGGTGCATAAGGTTCGGTGTTCCTAACGGGTCCCTTCTCTGAGTCAACTAAGTATGGGTATAGGCTCCTAGGGTTATGCTCGGGATCACGGTATAAGGTCCTCCTAGGCTCCTGGCATGGGTGAGGTTGGGGCCTATTAAATTTTGGATCAGGGGTCCAATTTTGATGTCTATGTTTCTCAAGTCCCTGGGCTCGGTCTCTAAACTGGGCAAAACTCTCATTCATATCCTGACTCAATTTGGTCATACTTTTGGTAAGAGTTCTAATCATGGCCTCTAAATCAGGTTGGGTTTGACCAGGTTGGTAGGGTACTCCATTCCGGGTGGACATGATGATGCAAGCAAGCACACCAAATGAGACTCGACTAAAATGACTACGGGCTAACTAGACCTAGAGCACAAACTAGATGCCCAATCAGAGTGGCAAGCTAGCCTGTAGTAACTCGGGACTCAGCCAGGCATGTGTAAGGGGAGTGTTAGGTCCCTAATTGCCAATCCTAGACACCAATTAGTGATTGGCCAGGTAGGCGGACCAGCACACAAGCCCTTCGGGATAGAATCCCTGAACCACCATTCTAGACACTGAGTACAAAGCACACACAGAGTAACTAGACAAACTAACTCAACACTAGCCTAGACCCGACTTGTTGGTGTCCCTAGCCCACTAGGGCAAATTAAGTCTAATTAGTTTTAAAATTAGGCTTAGGATCGAATGAGTGGGTGGTGGTTTTGGGCTAAGGAGAGGTTATCAACTCCTCTCCTTATCTTAGATGCTCAATTGCCCTTAAGATGAATTAGGAGATGATCACTCAAAAAAAAATTATAATGAAGAAACACAGAAATAGAGTTGCTGTAATTTAACTCTCAGAAATTTTACGGAAACCAATAAATCACAGTAAAATTATATAAAATAGTTTCAATTATATTGGTTCCAACAAAATAAAAATCATACAATTTGGAGTAATCTGCAATAAGAAACAATTCCTGCAACAGGATAGTT
Source organism: Areca catechu (assembly GCA_021397845.1). NCBI lineage: Eukaryota > Viridiplantae > Streptophyta > Magnoliopsida > Arecales > Arecaceae > Areca > Areca catechu. The sequence goes on from CM038041.1 coordinate 105,043,934, forward strand.
ACAGACTGAAAATAGAATGCTTCCCCCGTTTATAATTCCTGCTACGAAGTTGTAACCCAGCAGATCCCCTACACGCCCTAGGAAAACCGCGTGGAATGGGAAGAGGAGGCTTACACCTTGCTTCGTTCCTAGGACCGAACGTCCTGGGGAGTCTACTTCGAGCAGACAAAGTAAAAAAGAGAGACACT
>CM038041.1:105049121-105086621 GCA_021397845.1 Areca catechu
CCAAATGTCGCTGCACCCGAGTCACGGATGGCCCAGCACGAGAGAGCACCCAGCGCACCCCGGACGCGAGTCCAGGATGTCCAGGATGCGCGCACCATGCGCGAGGCAAAAGGGTGGCCAGGAATCGGAACCACACAGCGCAGGACGCGAGTCCCGGAGGGCACAACACGGGCGCAATCACAGAGCAGCCAGGACGCGAGTCCAAGGAGGCCTGGGCGCGCGTCGCGCGAGCAGAAAATCCAAAACATATACACGGGGGAGTACACAAGGGTCGCGAGCAACGTTGCAGAAGCGGGGGAGGGCCGGGACGCGCACCTGGACGTGCGCGGACGCGCATCCGGGGCGGCCATGACCCGCGCCCCGCCCGCAAGGGGGCTTGCCAACCTACTACCCGTGCGGGGCATCCGGCCAAGGTCCACCCCGGGGGTTCCTGGGTCGCGAGCAGCATTGCAAATTCGGGGGCATGCCCCGCGTTCGCGCGCGCCCCGCGTGACCCGCGCCCAGCGCTGCCAGGACGCGCGCCTGCCCGCGCCCATGCGCGCGCCCGGTGCCCCGCGCCCGGCGCTGCCATGACCGCGCCCAAGCGCGCGCTCGCCCGCGCCCGCCCGTGCGCGCGGCGCCCGGTGCCCCGCGCCCGGCGCTGCGAGGACCCGCGCCCGCCCGCGCCCGTGCGCGCGGCCGGTGCCCCATGCCCGGCGCTGCCAGGACCCGCGCCCGCCCATGCCCGTGCGCGCGGTGCCCGGTGCCCCGCGCCCGCTGCAAGGACCCGCGCCCGCCCACGCTCGTGCGCGCGCCCCGTTGTGCCCGCGCCCGGCGCTGCCAGACCCGTGCACGCCCGAGCCCATGCACGCTCCCGGGGACTCGAGCCCGGCGCTGCCTTGGACCCGCACGCCCGCAGCCCAAGCACGCCCCGGGGACTCGAGCCCGGCACTGCCAGGACCCGCGCACGCCCGCACCCATGCATGCTCCCGGGGACTCGAGCCCGGCGATGCCACGACCCGCGCACGCGTCGGGTTACCCGTGCACTCACGTGCCATGACACGCGCACGCCCGAGCCATGACCCGGGCGCGCGCGCGCCCGGTGACCCGTGCACTCCCGTGCCATGACCGGGGCGCGCGCATGCCCGGTGACCCTTGCACTCCCGTGCCGTGAACCGCGCATGCCCGTGCCATGACCCAGGTGCGCACGCCCGGTGACCCGTGCACTCCGGTGCCATGACCAGTGTGCGCGCTCGCCCGGTGACCCGTGCACTTTCGTGCCATGACCATGCACGCCCCCGCGCTGCCCCTTGCAACCGGCAGCGCCGTGACCCGCGCACGCCCGTGCCATGACCCGTGCACGCCAGCGCGCTGCCCCTTGCGCCCGGTAGTGCCGTGACCCGCGCACTCCCGTGCTCTTGCGCACGCCCGGGGCCTTGCGCCCGTCGGTGCCATGACCCGTGCACGCCATCGCCCGGCCCCTTGCACCGGCGGTGCCACGCTCGTGCGCGCGCCGGTGCCATGACCCGCGCACGCCCGCTCCCTTGCGCGCGGCCGTGGCCTTGCGCCCGGCGGTGCCGCGACCCGCGCACGCCCGCGCTTGGTGCCCGCGCCCGGCGGTGCCGTGACCCGCTCACGCCCGTGCCAAGACCCGCGTGCGTGCCCGGTGCTATGCACCGGCCCGTGCCATGACCAGCACGCTCCGTGCCAGGACCGGCACGCGCCGTGCCCTCGCGTGAGCTCGGTGCCTCGCACCCGTTCGTGCCATGATTGGCGCACGCCCTTGGCACGACCCGTGCATGCCTTGCACCCGCCCGTGCCATGGCCCGCACCCGGCTCCTCGCGCTCGGCAGCGCCGTGACCCGTGCAAGCCCGTGCCATGACCCACGCGCATGCCGGGTGACACGCGCCAGGCGGCCCCGTGACCCGTGCGCGCCCGTGCCATGACCCGCGCGCGCCCGTGCCATGACCCGCGCGCGCCGTGCCATGACTGCGCGCGCCCGTGCCATGACCCGCGCGCGCCGTGCCATGACCCGCGCGCGCCCGTGCCAGACCGCGCGCGCCCGTGCCATGACCCGCGCGTGCCCGTGCCATGACCGCGCGCGCCCGTGCCATGACCCGCGCGTGCGCGCCGGCGGCGCCGTGACCCGCGCGTGCGCCCGGTGACCCGTGCGCGCGCCCGGTGACCCGTGCACGCCCGTGCCGTGACCCGCGCACGCCCATGGCATGACCCGTGCACGCTAGTGCCGTGGCCCGCGCGCGCGCCCGGTGACCCTAGCCCGGCAGCGCCGTGACACGTGCAAGCCCTCGCCGCGACCCACGCGCGCGCCCGTCTGCTCCATCACCCGTGCACGCCCGTGCCGTGGCCCGCGCATGCCAGTGCCGTGACCCGCGCACGTTGCCTTGCACCCGACGGTGCCGTGACCCGCGCACGCCCGTGTCGTGACACGCGCCCGTTGACTTGTGCATGGCAGCTCCGTGACTCGCGCACGCCCGCGCCGTGACCCGCGCCTGCGCGCACCCGGTGACCCGCGCACGCCCGTGCCATGACCTGCACGTGCCCGAGCATGCAGTGCCCTTGTGCGCGCCTGGCGGTGGCATGACCCGCGCACGCTCGTGCCACGACCCGCATGCGCGGGCTCCCGTTGCCCTGCGCATGGCAGCGCCATGACCCGCGCACACCCGTGCCATGACCCACGCGCGCTCTAGCCCGCCGTGCCTTGTGCGTGCCCGGTGCCTCACGCCCGGCGGTGCGATGACCCGTGCGTGCGCGCCCGTCGCCCTGCGCATGGCAGCGCCGTGACCCGCGCGCTTCCGTGCCATGGGCCGCGCACGAGAGCTCGGTGACCCGTGCACGCCGTGCCACGACGCGCTCGCACTAGTGCCTCGACCCACGCACGCCCGAGCCCGCCGTGCCCTTGTGCACGTCCGAGGCCTCGCACCCGGTGGGACATGGCCCGCGCGCGCCCGGTGACTTGCGCCCGGCTGTGCCATGGCCCGGGCACGCCCCTGCGGTGACCTGCGCATGCCGATGACCAGCACCGGCGGTGCCGCAACCCACGCGCCCGCGTGCGTCCCGCGGACTGCCGTCCGCGCCCCCGCCTGGGTATGCCCGCATCGGGCCGTGCGATGCTGGGGCCCGCCATGGGATTCGGGTCTCCGTCGCCATGGCACGGTCGCGGTAGCATGGGCGCTCACCGGGCTCTCGCGGAGGGTCCAGAGTCGCGCTCGCGCTCTCGGGACCCGTGTCTCGACGCGCACGGCACGGGCACCCGCCCGAAGCATCTTGGTTTCATCCAATGCGGTGAACCGGGTGCTCCGGGAGGGGCATCCGACCAAAGGCTGGGAGTGGCCGGGAAGAGCGCGCCATCTCCGGTCCCGGCGGGCTGGGCACCTGCGGCCCGACGGCTCCGACGCGATGCCCGGTGCCTTTCTGCAACCGTCGCTCGGGCATGCATCCGACCCCCGCAGTTGGAGCTGCCGAGCAGGCAATCCGTCACCGCCGCACCGGCACTCACGCTCAAGCCGGTCCTGCACGGCAGCGCCCGGGCGGACAGTGGCGCCGCCGCACCGGCACACGCACGGGGATGTGGCCGTCGAGGTCGACGCCGCCATGCCCGCCCGGCGGATGCCCGAGCGGTATGGTGCCCCGCTCCGTTCCGCCGACCGGGCATGGCGACGGTGCGCGCGATCGGGACCCGGGGGCGCGCCCATCCACCTCCAGGCCCCGGTCCCGGCACCGTCCGCCTCGGCGCCCTCGCCGCTGCACGGCCGTGCCTTCCACCTCGTCGCTTGGCATGGGCGAGCCATCCCACCACGCCACGACGACGGGCCCTCCGTGCCTCGCTTCCGACTCACGGAATAAGTAAAATAACTTTAAAAGTAGTGGTATTTCACTTGCGCCGGCCGGGCCGGCTCCCACTTATCCTACACCTCTCAAGTCATTTCATAAAGTCGGACTAGAGTCAGGCTCAACAGGGTCTTCTTTCCCCGCTAATTCTAACAAGCCCGTTCCCTTGGCTGTGAATTCACTGGATAGTAGACAGGGACAGTGGGAATCTCATTAATCCATTCATGCGCGTCACTAATTAGATGACGAGGCATTTGGCTACCTTAAGAGAGTCATAGTTACTCCCGCCGTTTACCCGTGCTTGGTTGAATTTCTTCACTTTGACATTCAGAGCACTAGGCAGAAATCACATTGCATGAGCATCCGCGGGGACAATTGCAATGCTTTATTTTAATTAAACAGTCAGATTCCCCTTGTCCGTACCAGTTTTGAGTCGGCTGTTCGACGCCCGGGGAAGGGCCCTGAGGGGGCCGTTCCCGGTCCGTCCCCTGGCTGGCACGCGGCGACCCGCTCAAGCCGCGGGCGCAGCTCGAGCAGTCCGCCGACAGTAGACGGGTTCGGGGCCGGGACCCCCATGCCCAGCCCTTAGAGCCAATCCTTTTCCCAAAGTTACGGATCTGTTTTGCCGACTTCCCTTGCCTAAATTGTTCCATGGGCCAGAGGCTGTTCACCTTAGAGACCTAATGCGGTTATGAGTACGATCGGGCGTGGGCGGCACTTGGTCCTCCGGAATTTCACGGGCCGCCGAGGGCGCACCGGACACCGCGAGACGTGCGGTGCTCTTCCGGCCACTGGACCCTACCTCCGACTGAGCCGTTTCCATGGTGGGCGGGCCGTTAAGCAGAAAAGATAACTCTTCCCGGGGCCACCGCCGGCGTCTCCAGACTTCCCAAAGTTGCCGTCAGCCGCCACGTCCCGGCTCAGGAATTTTAACCCGATTCCCTTTCGAAGCTCGTGCGGCGACGCGCTCTCTGACGGGCCTCCCCCATCTCTTAGGATCGGCTAACCCAAGTGCAAGTGCCGTTCACATGGAACCTTTCCCCTCTTCGGCGTTCAAAGTTCTCATTTGAATATTTGCTACTACCAACAAGATCCGCACCGACAGCCGCTCCGCCCGGGCTCACGCCCCGAGTTTTGCGGCGGCCACCGCGCCCTCCTACTCATCGGGGCCTGTCGCTCACCCCGATGGCCGGGTGTGGGTCGCGTGCTTGAGCGCCATCCATTTTCGGGGCTAGTTGATTCGGCAGGTGAGTTGTTACACACTCCTTAGCGGATTTCGACTTCCATGACCACCGTCCTACTGTCTTAATCGACCAACACCCTTTGTGGGATCTAGGTTAGCGCGCAATTGGGCACCGCAACCCGGCTTCCGGTTCATCCCGCATCGCCAATTCTGCTTACCAAAAATGGCCCACTTGGAGCTCTCGATTTCGTGGCGTGGCTCAACGGAGCAGCCACGCCATCCTACCAATTTAAAGTTTGAGAATAGGTCGAGGGCGTTGCACCCCCGATGCCTCTAATCATTGGCTTTCCCCGATAGAACTCGCCCGCGAGCTCCAGCTATCCTGAGGGAAACTTCGGAGGAAACCAGCTACTAGATGGTTCGATTAGTCTTTTGCCCCTTTTCCCAAGTCAGACGAACGATTTGCACATCAGTATCGCTTCGGGCCTCCACCAGAGTTTCCTCTGGCTTCGCCTCGCTCAGGCATAGTTCACCATCTTTCGGGTCCCGACAGGCATGCTCCAACTCGAACCCTTCACAGAAGATCGGGGTCGGCCGGCGGTGCACCCCTTCCGCGGAGGGTGGGGGCTCCCACCCGTCAGCTTCCATGCGCCTTCCAGGTTTCGCGCGCCCGTCGACTCTTACGCATGTCAGACTCCTTGGTCCGTGTTTCAAAACGGGTCGAATGGGGAGCCCGCGGGCCGTTTCCTAGGGCGTGTCGGTGCCCCGGGGGGCACGACGGGACGGTGCTCGCCAGATCCCCGGCCGTGCCGACGGCATCTCTGCGGGCGGGTTCGACCGCCAGGGCTTCGGCCGTCGGCGCGGCCCGCAACGGTCCGCGCCTCGAGCCGAGCGGCGAACCGGCTCGCCAACGTTCCGCATCTGGCTGGGGCGCATCGCCGGCCCCCATCCGCTTCCCTCCCGGCAATTTCAAGCACTCTTTGACTCTCTTTTCAATGTCCTTTTCATCTTTCCCTCGCGGTACTTGTTCGCTATCGGTCTCTCGCCCGTATTTAGCCTTGGACGGAATTTACCGCCCGATTGGGGCTGCATTCCTAAACAACCCGACTCATTGACAGCGCCTCGTGGTGCTGCAGGGTCCGGGCCGGACGGGGCTCTCACCCTCCCGGGCGCCCCTTTCCAGGGGACTCGGGCCCGGTCCGTCGCTGAGGACGCTTCTCCATACTACAATTCGAGGGGCGCGGCCCCCCGATTCTCAAGCTGGGCTGGTCCCGGTTCGCTCACCGTTACTAGGGGAATCCTCGTAAGTTTCTTCTCCTCCGCTTATTGATATGCTTAAGCTCGGCGGGTGGCCCCTCCTGACCTGGGGTCGCGATCCGGTGTCACCGCCCCGACCGCGGGGCGGGGGTGGTGCGTTGCACGGTGGGGGCGAGCGGGCACCTATCGGGTCTGTGGCACGGTGGCAGGATCGCAGGCGCGCGTCCACCATCCGCCGTGTCCGGCCATGCTGGCGGCCCGGTCTTTGGCCCGCCGTGCCGGGGTGGGCGCGGGGGACCAGTCTCCACATCCGGCCACCCCGGAGCCCGTCGCAGCCTCGGGGGGAGTGGAGCGTCGCTGTTCGGTGTGATGCCTAGGCAAGCGTGCCCTCGACCGGGTGGCCTCGGGCGCAACTTGCGTTCAAAGACTCGATGGTTCGCGGGATTCTGCAATTCACACCAGGTATCGCGTTTCTCTACGTTCTTCATCGATGCGAGAGCCGAGATATCCGTTGCCGAGAGTCATACCGTGCAAGGCTGGCATCGACGGCGGTGACGCGCTCCTCCCTCCCGGACCCGGTGCGGGACAGGTTTCTGTTTTGCCTGCTTGTTTTAAGTCTCTCTCCTTTTACTTTGTCTGCTCGAAGTAGACTCCCTAGGACGTCCGGTCCTAGGAACGAAGCGAGGTGCAAACCTCCTCTTCCCATTCCACGGGGTGTTCCTAGGGCGTGTAGGGGATTCATTGGGTTACAACTTCGTAGCAGGAATTGTAAACGGGGGAAGCATCCTATTTTCAGTACATAACTACCCTATTACAGGAATTGTTTCTTAGTGTAGGTAACTCTAAATTGCATAATTTTTGTTTTTTTGCAGTATAATTGAAGCTATTTTACTTAATTTTTCTGTGATTTATTGGTTTTCGTAAAATTTCTGAGAGTTAAATTATTGCAACTCTGTTTTTGTGTTCTGCAATGCAATTATTTGAGTGAACATCTCCTAACTCATCCTAAGGGCATTTGAGCATCTAAGATATGGGGAGGAGTTGATAACCTCTCCTTAGCCCAAAACCACCACCCACTCATTCGATCCTAAGCCTAACTTTAAAATTTATTAGACTTAGTTTGCCCTAGTGGGCTAGGGACATCAACAAGTCGGGTCAAGGCTAGTGTTGAGTCAGTTTGTCTAGTTACTCTGTGTGTGCTTTGTACTCAGTGTCTAGAACGGTGGTTCTGGGACTACGTCCCGAAGGGCTTGTGTGCTGGTTCGCCTACCTGGCCAATCACTGATTGGTGTCTAGGATTGGCATCTAGGGACCTAACACTCCCCTTACACCTGCCTGGCTGAGTCCTGAGTTACTACAGGCTAGCTTGCCACTCTGATTGGGCATCTAGTTTGGGCTCTAGGTCTAGTTAGCCCGTAGTCGATTCAGTTGAGTCTCATTTTGTGTGTTTGCTTGCATCATCATGTCTACCCGGAATGGGGTACCCTACCAACCTGGTCAAACCCAACCTGATTTAGAGGCCATGGTTAGAGCTCTTACTGAGAGTATGAACAAATTAAGTCAGGATATGAATGAGAATTTTGCCCAGCTTAGGGATCGAGTCCAATTACTTAAGGAACCTAGGCATCAGAATTGGACTCCTGACCCAGATTTTAATATGCCTCAACCTCACCCACACCAAGAGCCTAGAAGACCTTTACACAGAGATCCTGAACCTTATCATAGGAGGCCTGACCCAGAACCTGAAGATAGAGATGATAGGTTCATTCGGAGCATCAAATTAGATGCACCCACTTTTGATGGTAGCTTAAACCCTAAGGTGTATTCTGATTGGGAGGGTGAGATGGACCAGTACTTTGAGTGGTATGCCATGTCCGAGGAAAGAAAGTTCAAGTTTGCCAAGATGAAGTTAGTACGTCAAGCTAGGTTATACTGGGGGAACATTGAGCTGACCACTAGAAGACGAAATGTAGAGCCCATAACCACTTGGCAGGGTATGAAAGAGAAACTTAGAGATAAGTACCTACCCATTTCATACCAGCAGAACCTGTTAGACCAATGGCAGACTTTGAAACAAGGGAACTGATCTGTATCAGACTACATAACCACCTTTGATGAATACCTGATGAGATGTGATGTGAGTGAATCCCATGAGGTCACTTTGTCTAGGTTTAGGGCTGGACTTAGGGAAGACATAAAGAGGGAGTTGTTTCTGAGAGAGGTTACTGACCTAGACCAAGCCTATCAAATTGCACTGAACACTGAGAAGTTTCAGAGAGGACCTATACCTTCTAGGGTTAGTGCCCCAATTCCAAAAAATGGACCTAGCCAAGTTACCCCTAGCAAGTCTAATCAGGGTATTCCCACCCCTAGGCCCATGGACAAAGGTAAGGCACCTGACACCCAAAGAACCCCTAGTATCATCTGTTTTAAGTGCCAGAAGCCCGGTCATATCTCCAACCAGTGCACAGCCATAGCTTGTTTTAAGTGCCACAAGGTAGGTCATGTTTCTAGCCAGTGCCCTCGTAGATCCCTTTACATAGAAGAAGCAGAGGAAGAGAGTTTCGGACCCAATGAAGAGTTTGAAGAAGAAGTTTATGAGGCTGGAATGAATTTGGTCGATGAGTATGAAGGAGAGGAGGAATCCACAGAGTCTGACTAATTAGGGGTTGTAAGATGCATCCTGTCCTAGAATAGAGTTCAGGAGGATTTGCGTAGGACTAACATCCTACAGACTTTCCTTGAACTAGGGGATAAGGTATGTAAAATCATCATAGATTGTGGGAGCTGTGTGAATGCCATTTCTACTAGCACTGTCAAAATGTTAGGCTTAACCCCAGTCCCCCACCCCAACCCCTATAAGGTTTCTTGGGTAGACTCTACCTCTATACCCATCCAGTCTAGATATCAGGTCAAAATCCAAATGCAATCCTATCAAGAGAAGATTTGGTGTGACGTCTTGCCCATGGGGGTGAGCAGTATAATTCTTGGAAGACCTTGGTTGTATGATCATGATGCCACCCTCTTAGGAAAATCTAACACCTGTGTCTTTAGTTTTAATGGGAAGAAAATCACAATCCATTCAGTCCCTCCTAAGGACAAGATAGCTAAAGGAACCAATATGGTCAGAGAAATGAAGACTGGAGTGAACCTAATTAGTGCTAAGGATCTAGAACAAGAAATTCATAGTGGTTCACCTATTTGGATGTTGACTGCTAAGGAACTTAGGACTCCTACACCCTCAGAGCCTCCTCAGGAAGTTAAACCTTTGTTAGAAAAATTTGAGGATGTTTTTCTCGAGGATCTGCCAGACCACCTTCCACCTCTTAGGGATATCCAGCATTCTATAGATTTAGTCCTAGGAGCTACTTTACCCAACTTGCCCCATTATAGGATGAATCCATCTGAGCATAAGGAACTACAAAAGCAGGTTGGAGAATTGTTAAGGAAGGGATTCATTAGGGAGAGTCTTAGCCCTTGTGCAGTCCCTGCACTTCTAACCCCGAAGAAGGATGGCACGTGGAGGATGTGTGTTGATAGTCATGCCATCAACAAAATCACAATCAAGTATAGGTTCCCCATCCCTAGACTAGATGACATGCTAGATATGATGGCCGGTACAATGGTTTTTTCTAAAATTGATCTCAAGAGCGGCTATCATCAGGTTAGGATTAGACCAGGGGATGAGTGGAAAACCGCTTTCAAAACTAAGGATGGTCTCTATGAATGGGTTGTCCAATGCCCCTAGTATTTTCATGAGGATTATGACCCAGGTACTTAGAGCTTTCATAGGGAAGTTTGTAGTGGTCTATTTTGATGACATCTTGATCTATAGTAAGACCCCTGCAGACCACCTAGGCCACCTTAGACAAGTCTGTCAAGTTTTGAGGAATGATAGTCTCTACGGTAATCTCAAAAGTGTGAATTCATGACCAGTAGAATTATCTTCCTTGGTTTTGTAGTAACCCCTGACGGCGTGGCTGCCGATCCTGAAAAAATTAGGTCCATAGTAGAATGGCCAGAGCCGACCAATGTGCATGAAGTCAGAAGTTTCCACGGCTTGGCTACCTTCTATAGGCGATTCATCAAGGGGTTTAGTACTGTAGTTGCTCCTATCATAGACTGTATTAGGAAGGGAGAATTCCAGTGGACTAAAGCAGCCCATAAAGCCTTCCTAGATCTTAAGGATAGGATGACCCAGACACCCATTTTGAGGTTACCCGACTTTTCAAAGGTATTTGAGGTTGCCTGTGATGCTTCAGGAGTAGGTATAGGTGGAGTCCTAAGCCAAGAGAACCATCCCGTAGCATTCTTTAGTGAAAAACTTAATGATGCTAAGCTTAGGTATTCTACCTATGATAAGGAATTTTATGCGGTAGTGCAAGCTTTGCATTATTGGAGACATTATTTGCTACCGCAAGAATTTGTGCTGTTTTCGGACCATGAGGCTCTTAGATTCTTGAATTCTCAGAAGAAGCTTAACCCTAGGCATGCTAAGTGGGTAGAGTATATCCAGTCCTATACTTTTGTTTTGAAGCATAAGGCTGGATCTGAAAATAAGGTAGCTGATGCCCTTAGTCGTCGATCTTTGTTGTTGAATTCTGTTAGGGCTGAAGTCATAGGGTTTGAGCAAATCAAAGAGGAATATGAGTCGTGTCCGGATTTTAAGACTGTGTACCAGGATCTAACTCAAGGACCATCTAGTGACCATAAGGATTATACACTTTTAGATGGCTTTCTGTTCTTTAAGAATAGGCTTTGCATCCCTAGAACTTCTCTTAGGGAATTTTTGATTTGGGAAATTCATGCTGGAGGTTTAGCTGGCCATTTCGGAAAAGATAAAACCACCCTGGCTATTGAAGACCACTTTTTCTGGCCTAGCTTAAAAAGAGATGTAGCACACATTATGGCTAGGTGTCGGACCTGCGCTGTTGCCAAACAGCGAAGATAGAACACCGGCCTTTATACCCCACTCCCTGTCCCAGATCGTCCTTGGCAAGATGTGAGCATGGACTTTGTGTTAGGTTTGCCTAAGACCCAGAGGAGGCATGACTCTATCTATATTGTAGTAGACCGATTTTCCAAGATGGCCCATTTTTTGCCTTGTTCCCAAACATTTGATGCGTCTAAGGTAGCCACCCTATTCTTTAATGAGATAGTTCGACTCCATGGCCTACCCAAGACCATTGTTTCAGATAGGGATGTCCGGTTTACCAGCTATTTCTGGAAAACCCTTTGGCATAAGTTAGGGACAAAACTTAAGTTTTCAACTGCCTATCATCCCCAGACTGATGGCCAAACCGAAGTAGTGAATCGTAGTTTAGGCAATCTGTTAAGGTGTCTTGTTGGTGAAAACATTAGGAACTGGGATTTGTATTTACCTAGAGCTGAATTTGCATACAATGACTCGGTCAATAGGTCTACGGGTAAGAGTCCATTTGAAATTGTGCATGGTTACAAACCTCACACACCTCTTGACCTAGCTCCTTTACCAGTCCACACACGAGTCTCCGAGTCTGCCGAAGTTTTTGCACAGCATATAAAAGACTTGCATAAAGAAATTCATGCCAAAATAAATTTAAGTAATGAAACTTATAAGAAGTTGGCTGATTCTCAAAGACGAGTCAAAACTTTTAATGAGGGAGACAATGTAATGATTAGGTTAAGGCCTGAACGGTTTCCTCCTGGAACCGTTAGAAAGTTACATGCTAGAGGAGCTGGACCATTTAGAGTGGTGAAGAGAGTAGGATCCAATGCCTATGTGCTCGAGTTGCCTCCAGAACTAGGCATTAGCTCCACTTTCAACATTACAGACCTAGTAGAGTATAGAGAGCCAGCAGTGATTCCCAGTGAGCCTTTTGAACCTAATCCTGCTCTTGAGAGTGAACCCAACCCTGTGTGTCCACCAACAAACTGGCCTGTGAGGAAATAGCAGATTGAAAAGATCCTGGATGATCAGGTTATCTCTACTCGTAATCGAGGATACCAAAGATACCTGGTCTGCTGGCAAGGAAGGCCAGATTCTGATGACTCTTGGATCTCCCAAGAAGAATTACAAGAATTAGACCCAGACCTCTTGGAGAGATACCAGAGCCAACTTGATCCATACTCGACAAGGTCGAGTTCCTCCCACCCTGGGAGAATTGGTGCAGGCACCAGACTCAGAAGAAGACTTCAGAGCTCCATCTGGATCTCTGATTGACCTTGCCCGAAGAATTAGGATTTTTTGGCTTGTAATAAGGGTTGACTTGATCAACTCAATTTTAGCTTAAGTCTGTACTCCCTGCAATTTATTTTTGTTGAGTCATGTTGACTCAATAGTGGTCTAGGACTACAACCTGGGGTGTCAAATTTTCTCCCAAGGCCAAGCAAGTGGGCGCCACACTCCCAGCCACACTCCCAGCCAAATGCCTGAGTCCAGGGGGTGCCACATCTCCATCCAGTATACTCTGGTCCCCACACCACAGATAGCAGCTCCCTTCTCTCATGCACCATTTGAGGAGAAAGCAACCAGGGATCCACAAATCAAGGGGGCGGCCCAAGACCTTCCATAAGAGCCAAGCTATGAAAGGGAAGAAATTCTTCTTGGAGAGAACTTCAAGGAGGTTCCCATTCCCTGCCAAAAATACCCAAAACAAAGATGGGAAGGACCATGACTTAGGGAGAAAGAAAAGGAGGAGTCCAAAAGAGTTGAGCCATGGAAGGAAAGAAATCCTCTCTTGAAGAACAAAGCTTGGAGGTGCCATCTACCTTCCTTTTAAAACCCAAATCAATTTTTTTTGGAACCTTTGGCCGGCCATATGTGTAGGGATTGATCCTACAATCCTAATTTGAAGATCCCCTCCTTTAGTCCCACATGGGAAGATATAAAACCCTACTCTCTTGTAAAGTCCTATAAATTAAACCCTTCTTGTAAATTTGAAAGTAATCTGATGAATGAATTCAAGTTTTTGTGTGAGCAAACTCTGTGTTTTCTCTCTTCCACACTTGCATCCAGGTGTTGAGCTCCATGAGGGAGTAAATCCGGGTTCCCCAGGAACCTTGAGGAGGTGTGAGATCTCCAAACCCCAAACCCTAGGTTAGCCACTTCACTCCCAAACCCTAGCCGCCCATCATCCTTCTCTTTCCATCAAGCCCTAGCATATCCCACCTCTCACGGCCATCCTCTTCAAGTCAAGGCCGACCCCAGCATCCGGGTCCAGTCCGGATACTTCAGATCCAGAGCAATTCCCAGAGGAAGTCAGATCAACCTCCAGGAGAATCCGGATTTCAGCACATCAGCTTTCAAGTTCTTCAATCTGGTAAATTCTTCCTTGAGTATCTGATTCCATCACTTGTTCTTCTTCTTTCCCAGATCTTGAGTCCAGGAGAAGCCGACTCAGCCACAGGACCAGTATTGGAGGATCCATTGCGAAGGTATCCGAATCCGAGGATCCAACAATCTGCTCGAGAGAGTTCTTCCACCAAACTTTGCGAAGATCACTGTCTGGTTGGTAACCCATCTCTTCTCTTTATTTCTGTCCTGTTGAAAGTTCAGAGCGAAACCCTAGGTCTGGGAGTTTCTCAACCCCCAGCGATCCGTTACTTCTGAACTACTCTGATAACCCAGTTTCATTTAAATTGTGCTTTCAATTATTACCTAGTTTCTTTCAATTAGTTTAACTTTCCTTTGAGTCAAAGCCGACTTCTGAAAAAAATATATATAAAAAAAACAACAAAAAAAGAATTAGTCTTAATTTACTTCCGCTTCGCATCATCTCTCTCTTTTGTTCTGCATCACCCGTCGACTCGCATGCATGTCAGACTCCTTGGTCCGTGTTTCAAGACAGGTCAGATGGGGAGCCCGCGGGCCGTTGCCTGGGGCGCGTCGGTGCCCTGGGGGGCACGCCGGGATGGCATGTGCCGGATCCCTGGCCGCGCCGACGGCATCTCCACGGGCGGGTTCGACCGCCCGGGCTTCGGCCGCCGGCGCAGCACGCAACGATCCGCGCCGCGAGCCGAGTGACGGACCGGCTCGCCGCCATTCCATATCCAGCCGGGGTGCATCGCCGGCCCCCATCTGCTTCCCTCCCGTCAATTTCAATCACTCTTTGACTCTCTTTTCAAAGTCCTTTTCATCTTTCCCTCGCGGTACTTGTTCGCTATCGGTCTCTCACCCGTATTTAGCCTTGGACGGAATTTACCGCCCGATTGGGGCTGCATTCCCAAACAACCCGACTCGTCAACAGCGCCTTGTGCGGCAGGGTCCGGGCCGGGCGGGGCTCTCCCCCTCACGGGCGCCCCTTTCCAAGGGACTCGGGCCCGGTCCGTCGCTGAGGATGCTTCTCCAGACTACAATTCGAGGGGCGCGGCCCCCCGATTCTCAAGCTGGGCTGGTCCCGATTAGCTCGCCGTTACTAGGGGAATCCTCGTAAGTTTCTTCTCCTCCGCTTATTGATATGCTTAAGCTCGGTGGGTGGCCCCGCCTGACCTGGGTCACGATCCAGCGTCACCGCCCCGACCGCGAGGGGGGGGGTGCGTTGCGCGGTGGGGGCGAGCGGGCACCTATCAGGTCCGCGGCACGGCGGCAGGATCGCGGGCGTGCGTCCACCATCCGCCGTGTCCGGCCACGCCGGTGGCCCTGTCTTCAGCCCGCCGCGCTGGGGGGGGCGCAGGGGACCAGTCTCCGCATTCGGCCGCCCCGGAGCCCATTGTGGCCTCGGGGGGAGCGGAGCATCGCTGTTCGGCGTGACACCTAGGCAGGCGTGCCCTCGACCGGGTGGCCTCGGGCGCAACTTGCGTTCAAAGACTCGATGGTTCGCAGGATTTTGCAATTCACACCAGGTATCGCATTTCACTATGTTCTTCATCGATGGGAGAGCTGAGATATCCGTTGCCGAAAGTCGTACCGTGCAAGGCTGGCATCGACGGCTTCGACGCGCTCCTCCCTCCCGGACCTGGTGCGGGACGGGCGGGCGCAGGCGGCGCCCTGCTCCCGCTCTCCTGTTCCTTGGCGCCCTCCGGGGTGCCGGGGTTCTGTTCCACCCGCCGCCCCGGCGGCGCGGGGAGGCGGGGCGATCGGCGACGCGACATTTCGGTCGGGGCCTTCCCATCGCGGTCACGGTTCGTTCACGCGTTCACGGGTCTTTCCTCGTCCGGGTCTCGGCAATGATCCTTCCGCAGGTTCACCTACGGAAACCTTGTTACGACTTCTCCTTCTTCTAAATGATAAGGTTCAGTGGACTTCTCGCGACGTCGCGGACGGCGGACCGCTCGCATCGCCGCGATCCGAACACTTCACCGGACCATTCAATCGGTAGGAGCGACGAGCGGTGTGTACAAAGGGCAGGGACGTAGTCAGCGCGAGCTGATGACTCGCGCTTACTAGGAATTCCTCGTTGAAGACCAACAATTGCAATGATCTATCCCCATCACGATGAAATTTTCGAAGATTACCCGGGCCTGTTGGCCAAGGCTATAGACTCGTTGAATACATCAGTGTAGCGTGCGTGCGGCCCAGAACATCTAAGGGCATCACAGACCTGCTATTGCCTCAAACTTCCATGGCCTAAACGGCCATAGTCCCTCTAAGAAGCTGGCCGCGGAGGGATGCCTCCGTGTAGCTAGTTTGCAGGCTGAGGTCTCGTTCGTTAACGGAATTAACCAGACAAATCGCTCCACCAACTAAGAACGACCATGCACCACCACCCATAGAATCAAGAAAGAGCTCTCGGTCTGTCAATCCTTGCTATGTCTGGACCTGGTAAGTTTCCCCGTGTTAAGTCAAATTAAGCCACAGGCTCCACTCCTGGTGGTGCCCTTCCGTCAATTCCTTTAAGTTTCAGCCTTGCGACCATACTCCCCCCGAAACCCAAAAACTTTGATTTCTCATAAGGTGCCGGCGGAGTCCTGAAAGCAACATCCGCCGATCCCTGGTCGGCATCGTTTATGGTTGAGACTAGGATGGTATCTGATCATCTTCGAGCCCCCAACTTTCGTTCTTGATTAATGAAAACATCCTTGGCAAATGCTTTCGCAGTGGTTCGTCTTTCATAAATCCAAGAATTTCATCTCTGACTATGAAATACGAATGCACCCAACTGTCCCTCTTAATCATTACTCCGATCCCGAAGTCCAACATAATAGGACCGAAATCCTGCGATGTTATCCCATGCTAATGTATCCAGAGCGTGGGCTTGCTTTGAGCACTCTAATTTCTTCAAAGTAACGGCGCTGGAGGCATGACCCGTCCAGTTAAGGACAGGAGCGCATCGCCGGCAGAAGGGACGGGAAGGCCGGTGCACACCGTGGGGCGGACCAGCCGGCCCAGTCCAAGGTCCAACTACGAGCTTTTTAACTGCAACAACTTAAATATATGCTATTGGAGCTGGAATTACCGTGGCTGCTGGCACTAGACTTGCCCTCCAATGGATCCTCGCTAAGGGATTTAGATTGTGCTCATTCCAATTACCAGACTCGAGGAGCCCGGTATTGTTATTTATTGTCACTACCTCCCCATGTCAGGATTGGGTAATTTGTGCGCCTGCTGCCTTCCTTGGATGTGGTAGCCGTTTCTCAAGCTCCCTCTCTGGAATTGAACCCTAATTCTCCGTCACCCGTCACCACCATGGTAGGCCCCTATCCTACCATCGAAAGTTGATAGGGCAGAAATTTGAATGATGCGTCGCCGGCACGTGGGCCGTGCGATCCGTCGAGTTATCATGAATCATCGGAGCGCCGGGCAGAGCCCGTGTCGAACTTTTATCTAATAAATGCATCCTTTCCAGAAGTCTGGGTTTGTTGCACGTATTAGCTTTAGAATTACTACAGTTATCTGAGTAGCACGTACCATCAAACAAACTATAACTGATTTAATGAGCCATTCGCAGTTTCACTGTCCGAATTAGTTCATACTTGCACATGCATGGCTTAATCTTTGAGACAAGCATATGACTACTGGCAGGATCAACCAGGTAGCACGTCCTCGGGCGACGCCGGATCCCCGTCGCCGCCATCCTACCGACCTGAGGAGGGGGGATGCCGGGACGGGGCGCGAACGTCGTCGCATCGGGGCGGGCAACGATTCGAGATGGGACGCGGGGCACGGGGGCCCCGGCATGATGAATCCACCGCATCCGCGAGAGCGCACGAAGCCAGGAGCGGGCCGAAGGAATGGGAGAACATGGAGGGACTCTCCAAACGGAGTGCGCTCGAGGACCGCACGAGGAACGACACCCGCCGCTGCGGAGGCGGGGTAGCCGCATGGGTCGCGTGGCGAACGGACGAGTTCCGCAAGGGGGGTAGACCGCACGGGCAACTGATGGGTCGCAACGAGGGGCAACAAAGGGTCCTCCGAGCATGAGTGAAGGGATGCACCCACCGACGGTTGGCCACGATGAGGCAGGGAGCCCGTCACTGGATGCGCATCCAAGACCGCTCATACGCCGACACGGTCGCCGCCTTGGCGCGCACCGCGCCACTCCCCCGCACGCGGAGCCTTGCGACCCGAGAGCGCACGAAGGAGGGGTCGTCGATGGGACACGCCGATAGCGAAAAACTGCCGAGCACGAGATACCACGAACCCACGAGGGACAACGGACGCACGGGGCACCGAGCCACACCGGAGGGTGCGGGGATTTCCAATTTGATGAGGGGGGTGGGTGTTTCGGGACGGGGGCATGGGGAGGGACCACCAAGAAGGACGGGGCCGACAGAGCGGGACAGCGAGATCGACCAAACCAAAGAGTGCACCGACCTTGGTTCCACGTGCGCGCGGCCACGATTTTCGCCCGAGGGATCCGGACGGGGCCGATGGAGCGGGACCGGGAGGTCGACCGGACCAAAGAGCGCACCGACCTTGGTTCCGCGCGCGCGCGGCCACGTTTTTCGCCCGAGGGATCCGGACGGGGCCGATGAGTGGGACCGGGAGGTCGACCGGACCAAAGAGCGCACCGACCTTGGTTCCGCGCGCGCGCGGCCGCGTTTTTCGCCCGAGGGATCCGGACGGGGCCGATGGAGCAGGACCGGGAGGTCGACCGGACCATCAAAAACTGACCTTGGTTCCGAACGCGCACGGTCGCGATTTCGCCCGAGGGATTCGGATGGAGGCGATGGAGCGGGACCGGGAGGTCGACCGTGATGCAGAACGAAAGCTCTGATACCAAAATTGATGCAGAACAAAAAAGATGATGCGATGCGAAAGTAAATTAAAATTAATGTATTTTTTTTTAATATATTTTCAGAAGTCGGCTTTGACTCAAAGGAAAGATAAACTAATGTTGAATGAAACTAAGAAATGACAGAGAGCACAATTAAAAGGAGTGGATTATCAGAGTAACTCAAAAGTAGGATCGTTGGGGATTGAGAAACCCCCGGATCTAGGGTTTGCTCTGAGTTTCAACGAAACAGACAAAGTGAGAAGGGAAGGTTCTTGTTACCTAGCAGTGATATCTCTCGTTGCTTCAATTGGAGGACACTCTCGAGCAGATTGAAGGATCCTTGGAGACGGGGTATCTTCGCAATGGATCCTCGGATTGTAGTCCTATGGCAAGGTTGGCCTCCTTCTCAAACTCAGGATCTGGAAGAAGAAGAACAAAAGAAAAAAGAACCAGAAACTCAAAGAAAGACACTAACCTAAGGACTTAATGAAGATTGTTGGATGTAGAAGTTCCAGAGATCTTGATACTGATCTGACTCTTCTTTGAACTTGCTCTGTAGTTGAAACAGTTGATCTGAACCTTGATGCTGGTGGCCGGCCTCTATGTGGAAGAGAGGGGCCGTGGGATGTAGATGGAAAATTAGGGTTTGGTGGTGGTGGAGTAGAGATGGGTGGACTAAGCTAGAGTATTGGGGTTGGAGATCTCACACCTCCTCAAGGTTTCTAGGGAATCCGGATTTACTCCCTCACGGAGCTTAACACTTGAATACAAGTGCGGAAGAGAGAAACACAAAGTTGCTCACAAAGAAATTGATTTCATTCATCATTTTAAATTCAAGAGTTACATAGAGTTGAATATATAGACATAACAAAGAAATAAAATTTTATACATTTCCCATGTGGGACTAATAGGACTAACCCACACTTTAGGCATCAAATTCTCTTCCCAAGACTCCTTCCATGAGTGGGCAGCCCAAAAACTCCAAGAAAACTTGAAAATCAGCTCCAAATGGCAGGTTATGGGGGTGTCTCCTAGTATCTCTCCATGAATCAAGGATTTTTCCTTCATGGTTTGGCTCTTTTGGACACCTCCTAGTCTTGCTCCACAAGTTTAGGCTTCTTCCTTTCATGGCTTTGGCACTTTTGGAAACTTTTGGGTGCCTCCTTGATTTTCTCCCCAAAACATGCTCTCTTCCCTTTTATAACTTGAATTTTTATGGAACATTGTGGGGCACCTCCTTGATCCTCTCTTCAAGAAAAATTCTTGCCATCCTGGCTTGGGTTTATCTGGAAAGAAGTTGGCTCCTCCTTGGATTGAGGTATCTTGATGGATTTCTCCCCCAAGTGGTGCAAGAAAAAAAGAACCTGCTTACTTGAGGCATGGGGACCAAGGTACACTGGATGGAGATGTGGCAGGGAGTGTGGCACCCACTTGTAGCTGGAAAATGTGGTGCCCTATGGCAAAGGGAATGACACATACCTGGGCCTTGGACTTGGACTGAGTCAACATGACCCAACAAAAATTGAAATGACAAAATTACAGACTCAAAATTGAGTTGATCAGGTCAACCCTTATTACAAAACCAGAAAACCCTAATTCTTCGGGCAAGGTCAATCAGAGATCCAGATGGAGCCCTGAAGTCTTCTTCTGAGTCTGGTGCCCGCACCAATTCTCCCAGGGTGGGAGGAACTCGACCCTGTCGAGTATGGATCAAGCTGGCTCTGGTATCTCTCTAAGAGGTCTGGGTCCAATTCTTGTAATTCTTCTTAGGAGATCCAAGAGTCATCAGAATCTGGCCTTCCTTGCCAGCAGACCAGGTATCTTAGGTATCCTCGATTACGAGTAGAGATAACCTGATCATCCATGATCTTTTCAATCTGCTCTTTTCTCATAGGCCAGTTTGTTGGTGGACACACAGGATCGGGATCACTCTCAATCACAGGATTAGGTTCAAAAGGCTCACTAGGAATCACAGCTGGCTCCCTGTTCTCTACTAGGTCTGTAATGTTGAAAGTATAGCTATTGCCTAGTTCTGGAGACAACTCGCGCACATAGGCATTGGATCCTACTCTCTTCACTACTCTAAATGGTCCAGCTCCTCTAGCATGTAACTTCCTAACAGTTCCAGGAGGAAACCATTCAGGCCTTAACCTAATCATTACATAGTCTCCTTCAACAAAAGTTTTAACTCGCTTTGAGAATCAGCCAACTTCTTATAAGTTTCATTACTTAAAGTTATTTTGGCATGAATTTCTTTATGCAAGTCCTTTACATGCTATGCAAGTTCATCAAGAGACTTGTGTGTGTGGGCTAATAGTGAAATCAGATCAAGTGGTGTGTGAGGCTTGTATCCATGAACAATTTCAAAGGGACTCTAGCCTATAGACCTATTGATCGAAACATTGAATGCAATTTCAGCCCTGGACAAAATACAAATCTCAATTCCTGGTGCTCTTAATCAAACCAAAATCTGAGCCAAAGCCTAGTAAAGGGTCAAGAAAAACTAAACTAGACTGACGATGCATTCCTAAAGAATGGACTTTATTCCAAAGGAACCCTAGGTCTAAACCTAACAAACTACGGCTCTCTAGGTTTGACCTTGGGTCGGAGGATGGCATGCAGAGCATGAAAACTTATCATGGGTGCCTAGTAGGTGCCATAAGGTCTTCCAGAAATAGGTGGCAAACCTAATAGATTCTGACACATGGTTCACTCTAAAACTTCGACAAAGTATACTTGGATGGTGTAAGAAGCATTGGAAGTCCTAGAGAAAGGGAGGAAATATGAGGCGGAGTCTCGAATTACCTGCTGACTAAAGGTGGTGACCTGAAGGTTTGAATGATGATCTATGAGTGTCAACTTATCATCCTTACGAAAGGAAAAGTTTGCTACTCCCAGGAATGGATCAAGAGATGGTTCGGGAAGTAGCCTAGGACATGTGATTGCAATAGTTAAAGTTTGTTCTCTAAGCAAATAATGATCCATTTTCTCAAGAACTAGATTGAAGAATGATTCATGGAAGGGCCTATGGATGATGACCTCAAGACTTGAAATTTGACATATGGGTGCGAAAAGGTATACTCTTTAGAAGGGTAGGTCCATCATGAGAAGGAAGGGGTCTGAGGTCATAAGGAGGACTTCTACAGGACTGGGTAAATCAATCCGCTCAAGAAAAGGATGTTCAACTAAGATTACGGGAGAGACCTTAGTGGCTGGGCATGGGACAAGGTCCAATTGTAAGAGGCTTGATTCAGTCATCCTAAGGAGAGGATCTACCATAGGATGGGCAAACTTAAACAGTTCAGTGCAAAGATCTTCAATTGATACTTGGGGAATGACTGTAATTAGAGGGTACGAACTGATAGCTCAGGCTAACTCTATGAGTTCTTCCTGGGGGTATTTGACTAAAGGAACCTGATTCTCACAAATCTCTTGAATTTCTGAACTAGGTCCTACCACTTGGTTGCTCTCCAAGGTCTCCTCAGGTAAGGAACCAATAGTATCGATGTCACATTCTTCAAGTTCTTCCCCCTCATATTCATCAACTAGACTCAAGCCATCATCATATACTTCCTCGATGCCATCTTTAATGGGTTTCGGGTCAGTGGTAATCGGGTTAACTGATTCTGGGCTTGTCATACCTAACCTTTCTTCCTCATTGGTAGGCTTGGGTTCTCCCTCATTAATGTCATCCTTAGGATTCTTACCACTTAGCTGTGCACAAGCCAGTCCTATGCATGGGCACTGACTAGATTTATGGCCTCTTTCTGCACAAAACCAACATTCTTGCGATATAGGAACCTGGGTCACACTGGGTTTCAAGCTAGTAGAGACCTTACTTGGGCATGGGTGTGGATCTAAATGGTTTGATCTAGAAGACTTGGGTTGTTGAGTGACTGGTCTAGAATATTGTAAGGACCTCTCATAGACACGATCCACACTATAGATATCATGGTTAGGCTTCCTAAGGTTATGCTCGGGATCACGGTATAAGGTCCTCCTAGGCTCCTGGCATGGGTGAGGTTGGGGCCTATTAAATTTTGGATCAGGGGTCCAATTTTGATGTCTACGTTTCTCAACTACTTGGACTCGATCCCTAAGCTGGGTAAAATTCTCATTCATATCCTGACTTAATTTATTCATACTCTCAGTAAGAGCTCTAACCATGGCCTCTAAATCAGGTTGGGTTTGACCAGGTTGGTAGGGTACTCCATTCCTGGTAGACATGATGATGCAAGCAACCACACAAAATGAGACTCAACTGAATCGACTATGGGCTAACTAGACCTAGAGCCCAAACTAGATGCCCAATCAGAGTGGCAAGCTAGCCTGTAGTAACTCAGGACTCAGCCAGGCAGGTGTAAGGAGAGTGTTAGGTCCCTAGATGCCAATCCTAGACACCAATCAGTGATTGGCCAGGTAGGTGGACCAGCACACAAGCCCTTCGGGACGTAGTCCCTAAACCACTATTCTAGACACTGAGTACAAAGCACACACAGAGTAACTAGACAAAATGACTCAACACTAGCCTTGACCCGACTTGTTGATGTCCCTAGCCCATTAGGGCAAATTAAGTCTAATAAATTTTAAAGTTAGGCTTAGGATCAAATGAGGGGGTGGTGGTTGTGGGCTAAGGAGAGGTTATCAACTCCTCCCCTTATCTTAGATGCTCAAATGCCCTTAGGATGAGTTAGGAGATGTTCACTCAAGATAATTGAATTGCAGAACACAAAAACAAAGTTGCAGTAATTTAACTCTCAGAAATTTCACAGAAACTAATAAATCATAGGAAAATTATGTAAAATAGATTCAATTATACTGGTTCCAACAAAACAAAAATGATGCAATTTGGAGTTATCTAAACTGAGAAACAATTCCTACAATAGGATAGTTATGGACTGAAAATAGGGTGCTTCCCCCGTTTACAATTCCTGCTACGAAGTTAAAACCCAATGGATCCCCTACACGCCCTAGGAACACCCCGTGGAATGGGAAGAGGAGGTTTGCACCTCGCTTCGTTCCTAGGAACGGACATCCTGGGGAGTCTACTTCGAGCAGACAAAGTAAAAAGGAGAGACACTCAAACAAGCAAACAAGACAGAAACCCTAGACAGGGCTTTGATACCAAAATTGATGCAGAACGAAAGCTCTGATACCAAAATTGATGCAGAACAAAAAAGATGATGCGATGCGGAAGTAAATTTGTTGACTCTAGTCTTGATTTTGATGATTGACAAAATGTTTAAGTATATATGAGTACTAATTATGTTTTAACTGTATTTCTTAGATCTTAGTACTCAACCATGTTGAATGAAGAAATGATTGTATTTCAGTTGAAAAAGTCCTTAAATTAATGGAAAATCAAATATATGGACTTTGGAATTAATATTAAAGGATTTGAAGATGGTTCAGCAAAACCGGCACGGCAAAATTTCAGTGGCACGCTTCAGAGGTCGACACCAGAGGTCGACACCTGTCCAGAGGTCGACACCTGAGGTCAACACCTGTCCAGAGGTCGACACCAGAGGTCGACTCATAGCCTGAGAATTCAAACTGGGCAGAACTATGGTTTTCTAGATTTTTGCCTTAGATAAATTGGAGGTCGACTCATGAGGTCGACACTTGATCCAGAGGTCGACTCATGAGGTCGACTCATGGTATAACGGCTAGTTTTTCTGAACTTCTGATTTGATTTCTAACAGCCATAAACGGCCATATTTTTGATTCTAACGGTCTTGTAGAGTTGTTTCAGCATGAATGAGGTATTTAACCTCCACCAAACTTCAAAAAAGACATGGAGACAAGGTGAAAAGGATTAGAGTGAAAGTAAAAAGCCTTCAAGCAATTCCAAGCCAAAAAGAGTGAGAAATCCAAGAGATTCCTTAGCCAAAAGCTTTCCATCTTTGAGGAATCCAACTTTCAAGAGTTTGGCATTTAGTGAGGTCAAAGATTCCAAGAGAAAGGCTTGAAGAGTCTCCATCAAGAGCTACATCGAATTACCTTTTGCTCAAAAAGGAGTTTGTATTGTTTTTATTCATTGTATTCATATTCTATTTGTGGTAGGCTAGTTTCAAGGGAATTTGAAATTAGTGTGAGGTTTGTTGGTGAGCCAATTGATAAAACCAACTAGGGTTGCTTGTAAGCCCGAAGCCAAAACAAGTGTGTGAGGTTTGTTGGTGAGCCAATTGATAAAACCAACTAGGGTTGCTTGTAAGCCCGAAGCCAAAACAAGTGAGTGAGGTTTGTTGGTGAGCCAATTGATAAAACCAACTAGGGTTGCTTGTAAGCCCGAAGCCAAAACAAGTGTGTAAGGTTTTGACTTGTGAGCCTGGTAAAACAAGTCGGCTGTAATCTAAAGATTATAGTGAAAATTCCCAAGTGGAGCTTGGGGAGTGGATGTAGGTGCTGGGTGCACCGAACCACTATACTTCTTGTGTGTTTGCATTACTCTTCTTTTGCTCTTTAATTGTTGATTTATTTCATTGCTTCCGTTGCACAATTATTTGAGCACTATCACTCTTCACCTTAAAACTTGATAGCACATATATTGCTTTAATTTTGTAAATACCCAATTCACCCCCCCTCTTGGGCACCATATCTGGGCAACAAGTGGTATCAGAGCTCGGTGCTCTGATTGAAAATCTAACTATTTTGAGCTAAAGTTCATGGTGACCCTTGTAGGTATTAGTGTTAGACCACCATTTTTCAATGGCATAAATTACACATTTTGGAAAACTCGCATGCGCATCCATATTCAATCTATTAGTTATCATCTTTGGAAAACCATTATTAGTGGTCCTCATATTCCTTCCATTTTGGTTAATGGCATTTCCATTCCAAAGCTCGAAGAGGATTGGAATGAATATGACATTAAACAAATTGAACTCAATGCTAAAGCAATGAACTTGCTTTATTGTGCATTGGACTTAAATGAATTTAATAGAGTTTCTACATGTACATCAGCGAAGGAAATATGGGACACACTTGAAGTTACTCATGAGGGTACTCTTCAAGTGAAAAACACTAAAATTAATTTGCTTATACATTCTTTTGAAACTTTTGAAATGATGCATTATGAATCTATATCTGATATGTTTTCAAGATTTATGACTATTATTAATGAATTAAAAAGTCTTGGCAAAATCTATACTAATGCTGATTTGGTGAACAAAATTCTTAGATCCTTGCCTAAATCATGGGATCCAAAGGTGACGGCGATCCAAGAAGCTAAAGATGTAGAAACCTTACCTTTGGAGGAGCTTATCGGTTCACTCATGACCTATGAGTTGAACTTGTGGCAAAGGATAGTGGAAGCTGATATAGAAAAGAAAATAATAGCTCTCAAGGCCAAAAGAAAATTCAAGGCAATGATGGCAACTTGGAGCGATAGCGAAGATTCAAGTACGGATGATGAAGTTGCCCATCTTTGTTTCATGGCAAATGAGAAAAAGGTATGTGCTAAAAATAATTATGATTTTACCTTTAAAGAATCACATGATGCATCTAATGATCTTGTGCATGAATACAGATTGCCAAAAATTGAGCACAAGAAATTAAATAGGCATGTAGATTCATTTTCTCTTGACAACAGAAATCTTGCAAATAAAAATGATGATTTAAATGCCAAGATTGATATTTTTAAAAATGAAAAGAATAATTTTACTAAAGAAAAAGAATTTTTAGAAAAAGAAGATGTTATTTTAAAAGATTTATGTAAAAAAGTTTTTAATGAGAAAAATATTTTGATTGAGGAAAAGAAGCAAAAACTCTTGAAGAACTTCAATATTCCTGCTTCTTTCAATTCTTCTAATAAATGTGGTTTCAATGCTTATCCTTCTAGAAAAGTTTGGGTTCCAAAAGGAACCATAATTACTAATCATAAAGGACCCAAAAAAGTTTGGGTACCAAAAATGTCCACTTAATTTGTTTTGCAGGAATGTCTTGCAACCCAACATGAAGAAAGGAAGTTCTTGAAAAGAGGTTGTACAAGACAATTTAAAGAAGTGGACAAGCTATATTTTGGACTAAATGGTAAAAAGAAGGATTATGTATATTGGTAAATTCTAAATATCTCCTTCCATAATTAAAATTGTAGATTAATTTTTATTGCATCAATTACTTTAAAAAAATTATTTTAAATAGTTAATTAGAATCAAGTTTGGACTTATCATCATTGGCTATGATCATGAACTTATTGGTGCTGATGAATTTCATGCTATCATGATTAAATCTATGATTGTAAGACCTTCACTTGATTTTGATTAATGTATTTCATGAAAAATACTTTTAAAGATGCATATTGATTTGAAAAATGTTTTAATTGATTGATTAGAATCAAGCTTAGACTAACAATCATTTGTTGTGATCATGACCATTTTTGATGTTGATGGATTTCAAGCTCTCATGGTCAAACTTGTGATTATTAGATCTTCACTTGATTTTGATTAATATAATTTCTAAATTATTTCAAGTGAAATGCTATGATTTATATATTTTTTATTTTTGCCATCTATGCATAATCTAGAAATGATTTGGATCAAGTATAGAACTAGCAGTTAAGGGTTACTTTTAAGAAGAAGGTATGCTTATTGACAAACCCTTGCTCTAATAGCTAGACTTGATATCATATTACTTCTAGCATTTGTATGGATATCAAATCATCTTAAAATAAATTTGAAATAATGCTAAACGTTTTTATACGATATAAATGCTTTGTATTTTGAAAATCATGAATATCTTGAAAAATTTCAAATCTTGATGCATAAGCTTTCATGTTTTATTCCTGAAATAAATGCATATTTTAAATGAGGAATAACATTCAGGGGGAGCATCCAAAGATTTGTTATCATATTTGATGCTTTGAATATCTTGTTGATATCATGCTTTGCTTATATTGCTATAGTACTCTTCTTGTTTTCAAATCTAATTCTTTGGAGGAGTTACATTCAAATGGTATCATATTCCATTGGCATCAAAATTTTTTTTAAGAATTCCTAGTAACCGCTTCGGATTGGGTTAGTCACCATGGCCGTCCGGTCATAGGAGATAAGTAGGGCTTAAAGACCCTCTCTTCCCATTCAATGGGCTCTCTTATGACGTGTAGGGGTGCCGCTGTGACCTTATCCCATGAACAAGTAAGGCGAATGGATAATATACATCAAATCATTTCTTACATGTGCTTACATTCTTTGGTATCTTGTTCAATTTATATCATATTCAATTGATATCATAAATATTTGATTTCATGCATTGATTTTTATGACCTACTTGCTATTCTTTCCAACTTCATTTCCACTTTGTATTACCTTTCACCCTTTTTCATGATGTCAAAAAGGGGGAGAAAATTGTTAAGTATGAAAAGGGGAAGATTGGATAAACATGAAAAATCTTTTGAGAAATGAAAGAAAGTGCAAAAGGGGGAGAAGAATGTAAAATATTTTATCTAAAGGAAAGAATTAGTAAGAAGAAGAAATTTTGAATATTTTAAATTTTTCTTTTGTATATTTTAAAAAAATATATATTTTTGAAGATTTTTTGGATCATATTTTGAGGGGGAGCTTGGTGCTTATTGTTTTGAGCTTACATGTTTATCTTATTGTTAATCCTTTTAAGCTTACCCTATTCATATACTTAAAGGTTTTGTCATCATCAAAAAGGGGGAGATTGTTGACTCTAGTCTTGATTTTGATGATTGACAAAATGTTTAAGTATATATGAGTACTAATTATGTTTTAAGTGTATTTCTTAGATCTTAATACTCAACCATGTTGAATGAAGAAATGATTGTATTTCAGTTGAAAAAGTCCTTAAATTAATGGAAAATCAAATATATGGACTTTGGAATTAATATGAAAGGATTTGAAGATGGTTCAGCAAAACTGGCACGGCAAAATTTCAGTGGCACGCTTCAGAGGTCGACACCAGAGGTCGACACCTGTCCAGAGGTCGACACCTGAGGTCAACACCTGTCCAGAGGTCGACACCAGAGGTCGACTCATAGCCTGAGAATTCAAACTGGGCAGAACTATGGTTTTCTGGATTTTTGCCTTAGATAAACTGGAGGTCGACTCATGAGGTCGACACTTGATCCAGAGGTCGACTCATGAGGTCGACTCATGGTATAACGGCTAGTTTTTCTGAACTTCTGATTTGATTTCTAACGGCCATAAACGGCCATATTTTTGATTCTAACGGTCTTGTGGAGTTGTTTCAGCATGAATGAGGTATTTAACCTCCACCAAACTTCAAAAAAGACATGGAGACAAGGTGAAAAGGATTAGAGTGAAAGTAAAAAGCCTTCAAGCAATTCCAAGCCAAAAAGAGTGAGAAATCCAAGAGATTCCTTAGCCAAAAGCTTTCCATCTTTGAGGAATCCAACTTTCAAGAGTTTGGCATTTAGTGAGGTCAAAGATTCCAAGAGAAAGGCTTGAAGAGTCTCCATCAAGAGCTACATCGAATTACCTTTTGCTCAAAATGGAGTTTGTATTGTTTTTATTCATTGTATTCATATTCTATTTGTGGTAGGCTAGTTTCAAGGGAATTTGAAACTAGTGTGAGGTTTGTTGGTGAGCCAATTGATAAAACCAACTAGGGTTGCTTGTAAGCCCGAAGCCAAAACAAGTGTGTGAGGTTTGTTGGTGAGCCAATTGATAAAACCAACTAGGGTTGCTTGTAAGCCCGAAGCCAAAACAAGTGAGTGAGGTTTGTTGGTGAGCCAATTGATAAAACCAACTAGGGTTGCTTGTAAGCCCGAAGCCAAAACAAGTGTGTAAGGTTTTGACTTGTGAGCCTGGTAAAACAAGTCGGCTGTAATCTAAAGATTATAGTGAAAATTCCCAAGTGGAGCTTGGGGAGTGGATGTAGGTGCTGGGTGCACCGAACCACTATACTTCTTGTGTGTTTGCATTGCTCTTCTTTTGCTCTTTAATTGTTGATTTATTTCATTGCTTCCGTTGCACAATTATTTGAGCACTATCACTCTTCACCTTAAAACTTGATAGCACATATATTGCTTTAATTTTGTAAATACCCAATTCACCCCCCCTCTTGGGCACCATATCTGGGCAACAAAATTAAAATTAATATATATATTTTTAATATATTTTCAGAAGTTGGCTTTGACTCAAAGGAAAGATAAACTAATGTTGAAAGAAACTAAGAAATGACAGAGAGCACAATTAAAAGGAGTGGATTATCAGAGTAACTCAAAAGTAGGATCGCTGGGGATTGAGAAACCCCCAGATCTAGGGTTTACTCTGAGTTTCAACGAAACAGACAAAGTGACAAGGGAAGGTTCTTGTTACCTAGCAGTGATATCTCTCGTTGCTTCAATTGGAGGACACTCTCGACCAGATTGTAGGATCCTTGGAGATGGGGTATCTTCGCAATGGATCCTCGGATTGTAGTCCTATGGCAAGGTTGGCCTCCTTCTCGAACTCAGGATCTGGAAGAAGAACAAAAGAAAAAAGAACCAGAAACTCAAAGAAAGACACTAACCTAAGGACTTAATGAAGATTGTTGGATGTAGAAGTTCCGAAGATCTTGATACTGATCTGACTCTTCTTTGAACTTGCTCTGTAGTTGAAACAGTTGATCTGAACCTGGATGCTGGTGGCCGGCCTCTATGTGGAAGAGAGGGGCCGTGGGATGTAGATGGAAAATTAGGGTTTGGTGGTGGTGTAGTAGAGATGGGTGGACTAAGCTAGAGTTTTGGGGTTGGAGATCTCACACCTCCTCAAGGTTCCTAGGGAACCCAGATTTACTCCCTCACAGAGCTCAATACTTGAATACAAGTGCAGAAGAGAGAAACACAAAGTTGCTCACAAAGAAATTGATTTCATTCATCATTTTAAATTCAAGAGTTACATAGATTTTAATATATAGACATAACAAAGAAATAAAATTTTATACATTTTCCATGTGGGACTAATAGGACTAACCCACACTTTAGGCATCAAATTCTCTTCCCAAGACTCCTTCCATGAGTGGGCAGCCCAAAATCTCCAAGAAAACTTGAAAATCAGCTCCAAATGGCAGGTTATGGGGGTGTCTCCTAGTATCTCCCAATGAATCAAGGATTTTCCCTTCATGGTTTGGCTCTTTTGGACACCTCCTAGTCTTGCTCCACAAGTTTAGGCTTCTTCCTTTCATGGCTTTGGCACTTTTGGAAACTCTTGGGTGCCTCCTTGATTTTCTCCCCAAGACATGCTCTCTTCCCTTTTATAACTTAGATTTTTATGGAACATTGTGGGGCACCTCCTTGATCCTCTCTTCAAGAAAAATTCTTGCCATCCTGTTTTGGGTTTATCTGGAAAGAAGTTGGCTCCTCCTTAGATTGAGATATCTTGATGGATTTCTCCCCCAAGTGGTGCAAGAAAAAAAGAACCTGCTTACTTGAGGCATGAGGACCAAGGTACACTGGATGGAGATGTGGCAGGGAGTGTGGCACCCACTTGTAGCTGGAAAATGTGGTGCCCTATGGCAAAGGGAATGACACATACCTGGGCCTTGGACTTGGACTGAGTCAACATGACCCAACAAAAATTGAAATGACAAAATTACAGACTCAAAATTGAGTTGATCAGGTCAACCCTTATTACAAAACCAGAAAACCCTAATTCTTCGGGCAAGGTCAATCAGAGATCCAGATGGAGCCCTGAAGTCTTCTTCTGAGTCTGGTGCCCGCACCAGACCGGACCATCACACACCGACCTTGGTTCCGCGTGCGCGCGGACGCGTTTTTCGCCCGAGGGATCCGGGCGCGACGATGGAGTGGGATCGGGAGGTCGACCAGACCAAAGAGCACACCGTCCTTGGTTCCGCGCGCGCGCGGCCGCGTTTTTCGCCCGAGGGATCCGGACGGCGACGATGGAGTGGGACCGGGAGATCGACCGAACCATCGAAAACAGACCTTGGTTTCGCGCGCGCGCGGTCGCGATTTCGCTCGAAGGATCCGGACGGAGGTGATGGAGCGGGACCGGGAGGTCGACCGGACCATCGCACACCGACCTTGGTTCCGCGCGCGCGCGGCCGCGATTTCGCCCGAAGGATCCGGACAGAGGCGATGGAGCGGGACCGGGAGGTCGACCGGACCATAGCACACCGACCTTGGTTCCGCGAACGCGCGGCCGTGTCTTTCGCCCGAAGGATCCGGACAGGGCCGATGGAGCGGGACCGGGAGGTTGACCGGACCAAAGAGTGCACCGACCTTGGTTTCGCGCACGCGTGGCCGCATTTTTCGCCCGAGGGATCCGGACGGCGATGATGGAGCAGGACCGGGAGGTCGACCGGACCATCGAAAACCAACCTTGGTTCCGCTCGCGCGTGGCCATGATTTTGCCCAAAGGATCCGAACGGAGGCGATGGAGCAAGACCGTGAGGTCGACCGGACCATCGCATACCGACGTTGGTTCCGTGCGCGCGCGGCCGCATTTTCGCCCGAAGGATCCGGACGGAGCCGATGGAGCGGGACCGGGAGGTCGACCGGAGCATCGCACACCGACCTAGGTTCCGCGTGAGCGCGGCCGCGTTTTCGCCCGAAGGATCCGAATGGAGCCGAAGGAGCGGGACCGTGAGGTTGACCGGACCGGAGGACACCGACCTTGGTTCCACGCGCGCGCGGCCGCGTTTTCGCCTGAAGGATCCGGATGGAGCCGAAGGACCGGGACGTCGACCGGACCGGACGGCACCGACCATGGTTCCGTGCACGCACGGCCGCGAAGATCTGGCACTCGGAAGGGGCGAAGAAGGGGCATCCCGGGGTGTTCCGAGGCACAAAGCTAGCTTGCGAACGCAAGGGAGGACCAAGACTCGCGCCCAAATGTCACTGGACCCGCGCCTGCCCGCGCCCATGCGCGCGCCCGGTGCCCCGCGCCCGGCGCTGCCAGGACCCGCGCCCGCCCGCGCCCATGCACGCGCCCATTGCCCCGCGCCCGGCGCTGCCAGGACCCGCGCCCGCCCGCGCCCATGCGCGCGCCCGGTGCCCCGCGCCCGACGCTGCCAGGACCCGCGCCCGCCCGCGCCCATGCGCGCGCCCGGGGACTCGAACCCGGCGCTGCCAGGACCCGCGCACGCCCACGCCCATGCGCGCGCCCAGGGACTCGAGCCCGGCGGTGCCAGGACCCGCGCACGCCCGCGCCCATATGCGCGCCCGGGGACTCTAGCCCGGCGGTGCTAGGACCCGCGCACGCCCGTGCCCTTGCGCTCATGGTGCAAGCACCAGAATCAGAAAGAGACTCCAACCGATTCAAGCCCATTCTGAATCTTTATGGTTGGACTAGAGAGTCCGGTAACCTTTCTTTATTTTGAGTCCAAAAGAATCATGTAAGTCGAGTCCATGTTGGGTCCTGTAATCTTTCTTTTGAGTCCAAAATAATCATGTAAGTCGAGTCCATGTTGGGTCTAGTCTTAGTCCAATCCAAATGGGTCAACTAGCATCAAGCCTAAAGAAGACTCACAATGTATACCCCAAATCAAGACCAAAGCCAACTCAATTGGGGACCACATGCCACATCACTTGCGACACCTCAACTTGGCACATGCCACGTCAAGAGGGGACCACATGCCACCTCACATGCCACCTCACCACAAGAGGGTGCCATCCCAAGTTCAAATTCAAGGAAGTTGGCCAAGGAGGATTTCAAGCAAGAAAATTAGCCCTCTCCCCTTATATTACTCCACTTGTTTGGGGATTTGAAATTTCAAAATTTGTGAGGCTTTATTTAAAGCCTTGGGCGCCCCTTGTAAAGAGAAAATTGATGAATGAATACAAATTTTTCAGAAATTCTCTATGTGTTTCTATGTGCCTATGTGGATCTTTGTGCCTAAGTGAACCTCTTCCTCTCCTCCATCATTTCTTCTCCCTAACCCTTCTCTTTACTCTTCATCTTCCAAGCAATCCTCATCCTTCAAGGCGAATTAAGGACGTCCTCACAAGAAGAAGGTCAACACCAACACAAGCTTCCACCATGGCGCCAAGGATCATTTTCAACAAACTCTCCTTTTGAATTCCATCAATCTTCTCATTTCTAATTAAGCTTCTAATCATCTTGGTTTCTTTGTTGCAGGGTTCTCTAGGTTCCAGATCCAGGAGGAAGGATTACTTGCTACAAACCAGAAAGTTAGATGGCCCATCTTATGTGGTATGATCTTTCATTTGAGAACCTTAAGAGCGAACCCCTTGTGCTTGAGATTTCAATGCTTGAACTCCTAGTCTTTTAAGATCGGGATCATTAAATAGGGCTAGCTTGACTTGTGTGCGAATTCTAATCTTGTCCTATTTCTTTAATATTTTGATAGTCCTCCTAGCTGGGTTTAAGCATAAGCATTTAGGGTTTCTTATGTAGATCTCCTTGATCTTATATGTTGAATCACTCATATGCAAGTAGGAATTGCTAGTTAAATTTTGGTTAATCTCCTTTAGAGTCACATGATTGCATCCTCATCATGCATACCACACCATTCTTGGTATCAGAGCACGGTAGAATAAGTTCCTGATTGCATAGCATTAAGTCCTTGAAGTACTTGGATCGGGGGCATTACTAGGCCGTCCGATCTTAGGAGAAAGTAGGGTTTAAACACCCTCTCTTCCCATTCCACGGGGATCTCCTAAGGCGTGTCAGGGTGCCATTATGATTGACCCATGAAAAAGAAAGCCAAAGGACTTCTTAGATTTCATTTGTGAATTTTGCATTGGGCACGTTCTATTTTTCTGCTTGCTGTATTTTCTGTAGGCTGACTGTAATCTGCCTGCAACTCCAAAGGCAAGTATCACATTCCTTGTTGGAATATTTTTTTCCTGTTTCATTTTAAGTTGCTTATCACCGTTTTAAATTTCAATCTGAAAAAAAAATTTACAAAAAAAATAAAAATTCTTGCAGTCCATCAGTGTTATTAGGGTTTCTATTCTGTTCTGTTCCTTTTTATTATCTTCATTTCAAAATCTGCCTAGAATAGTATAGATTTAATTTTGAATTTTCGTTTCATCTGGAATATCATCTAGAAGTTAGGAGTTTTTTATGATTTTTTTAGATTTTTCTTACATTTTTTTTTACACTTATCAACACCACTTTTAAACTGCAACACACTACTTCTGCACCTGAAATTTGAAATTTGCATGCATCTCATGACAAATCAAATTAAGGGCACGAAATTGACATAGGGTCAGGATTTCATCACCTGTCCCTAGCCCAAAAATCACCAAATTGCATATCGACCCAATCCCTAACTAAAATTGATTAGAAATTAATTGCCCTAGTGGATTAGGAACATCAATTTGGTCGAGCCCGGGTTATTGTCAACTCATTGTGTCAACTAGTCTTGTGTGTGCCCTATTACTTGGTGTCTAGAATTGTGACTAAGGGCTTGGGTGCTGATCTGTCTATCGGGCCAATTCCACCGGGCCTATGTAGGCCAGAGATAGGATCTCACACTCCCCTTGTTCTAAAACCTGGCCAAGTATAGAGTTACTACAATCTAGCTTGCCACCTTGATTAGGCAACTATCTTGGAACTCTAGGTCCAGTTCAATTCAATTGGGAAAGCTTGTGCAACCCATTTCTTCATCTATTATTGAAAGCTGGTGTCAAGGATAGAGGTTAAGTGGCTCAAGCCTAAGCGGTTCTTGTGGTTTTTAATTAGGACCCAGTGAAAGCTGGGGGAACCTCCCACAGACCCACCTCCTGACTGGCCAGTGGAAGAGAGTAGCTATTGATTTGATTGTATCTAGTCAACTCAGTTTATTTGGACTAACCGGTTTAGAAAACTCGTAGTTCGGGTCTGAGTCTAATTGTTTGCATGACAACTAGGTCAGGCACACCTTACCACCCTTCACAAGCCCAACCTAGTTCATCCATGGATACTAGTATGGAAAGCCTTATGAGATCTATGATCGAGAAGATGGACCGTTTGGATGCTAAATTTGGTCAGTTCGAGGAAAGGGTAGGAACCCTAGAAGAAGCTAGGTTGACCCCAACTGAACCACCTTCACCCAGATTACCTTCAGTTCATCCTAGAGCCCAACGACAGGAACACACACCTGACCCAATTCAAAGAAGACCGCATCAGGATTATGTTGATCATACTCCAGAGCCACCTCCTAGAAGGCCTCACTATGATACTTTTGATCAGGATGATCGGGCCTTAAGGAACATCCGTCTAGATGCACCAACCTTTGAGGGAAGCTTAGATCCTAAGGAGTACACAGACTGGGAGGCTGACATGGACCAGTATTTTGACTGGTATGATATGTCTGAAGAGAGAAGATTTAAGTTTACCAAAATTAGACTAGTTCGTCAGGCTCGGTTATATTGGGGAAACGTGGAACGCATATCAAGGCAAAGGGGAGATTTACCTATAGCAACATGGAGAGATATGAAGAGGAAACTTAGAGAGAAATATCTGCCTATGTCTTATCAGCAAAGGTTATTATATCAGCGGCAACGATTGACACAGGGTAACAAGACCGTTTCTGAATACGTTGCTAAATTTGATGAGTTTGTGATGCGATGCAACGTAGTTGAGTCTGAAGTAGCCACTTTATCAAGGTTTAGATCAGGGTTGAATGATGATATAAAAGGGGAACTATTTTTAAGGGAAGTCCATGATTTAGATCAGGCATACCAAGTTGCCATGGACTATGAGAGGTTTCAAAGGAGAGCTACATTTAGACAACCTGAACCTATTAGGTTTAACCCTCCTGTTAGCAGGCCTAGCTCAGTCCCTAGTCTCGCCAATAGAACAAGGTCCAGCCCGAATCCAACCCTTAGACCCAATCCGACCACCCCCTTAATTCCCAAAGGAGATAAAGGAAAGAGCCCTGAAGTTCCACGTGAAAGAGAGCGAGTCTGCTATAAGTGTCGTAAACCAGGTCATTTCGTGAGCCAATGTCCCTCTAGAGCTTTACATATAGGGGAGGTAGAAGAAGGTGAATCAGAACCCCTGGAGAATGATGAAGAGGAGGTTTATGAAGCAGGGGATTGCTTGGCTAATGAGTATGAAGGAGATGAAGAGAACATAGACTCATCAGATTTGCTAGGAGTTGTGAGACGTATCATGACACAGACCAAGGAGCAAGAAGACTGGCATAGAACTAGCATCCTACACACATTTGTTAAGATAGGAGAAAAGGTCTGTAAGATCGTCATTGATAGTGGAAGCTGTGTCAACGCCATTTCCACTAACGCAGCCAAAAGTCTAGGATTACCCGTTGTACCACATCCCAATCCATATAAGGTGTCCTGGATCGATTCCACTTCTATACCAATCAAGTCAAGATGTCAGGTTCAAGTCCAGCTTCAATCCTATCAGGAAAAGATCTGGTGTGATGTGCTTCCTATGGGGGTAAGTAGCATCATCTTAGGCAGGCCATGGCTGTTTGATCATGATGTGACCATATTTGGTCGATCAAACTCCTGTGCTTTCAATTTCAATGGCAAGAAAATTGTCATTCATCCAACCCAGCCTAAGGATAATGTCAAGAGAGGAGCTAGCAGCTTGAAAGATAAGAAGACTGGATTAAATTTAATAGGTGCAAAAGAATTAGAGCAAGATATCATGGAAGGAGCACCTATTTGGGTAGTAGCTGCTAAGGAAATTAAGGACCACAGCCCTGTAGAACACCCTCAAGAGGTGGTCTAATTATTGAAAGAATTTGAGGATGTGTTTCCAGAAGATCTCCCCGATAACCTCCCACCTTTAAGAGACATACAACACGCAATAGATTTAATCCCTGGAGCGACTTTACCTAATTTGCCTCACTATAGGATGAACCCAACTGAACACCAGGAACTGCAAAGGCAAGTGGGTGAACTTCTTAGGAAGGGCTTTATTAAGGAAAGCTTAAGTCCATGTGCAGTCCCTGCTTTGCTGACCCCTAAGAAAGATGGCACCTGGAGGATGTGTATAGATAGCCGTGCCATTAATAAGATCACTGTAAAGTATAGATTCCCAATCCCAAGACTAGACGACATGTTAGATATGATAGCTGGATCGACAATTTTTTCCAAGATAGACCTAAAAAGTGGCTATCACCAGGTTAGGGTTAGGCCTGGAGACGAATGGAAGACCGCTTTTAAGACTAAAGATGGATTATATGAG
>CM038041.1:105091621-105126621 GCA_021397845.1 Areca catechu
TCACCATCTTTCGGGTCCCGACAGGCATGCTCCAACTCGAACCCTTCACAGAAGATCGGGGTCGGCCGGCAGTGCGCCCCTTCCGCGGAGGGTGGCGGCTCCCGCCCGTCAGCTTCCTTGCACCTTCCGGGTTTCGCGCGCCCGTCGACTCGCACGCATGTCAGACTCCTTGGTCCGTGTTTCAAGACGGGTCGGATGGGGAGCCCGCGGGCCATTGCCTGGGGCGCGTCGGTGCCCCGAGGGGCACGCCGAGATGGCTTGCGCCGGATCCCCGGCCGCGCCGACGGCGTCTTTGCGGGCGGGTTCGACTGCCCCGGCTTCGGCCGCCGGCGCGGCCCGCAACGGTCCACGCCCCGAGCCGAGCGGCTGACCAGCTCGCCGCCGTTCCGCATCCGGCCGGGGTGCATCGCCGGCCCCCATCGCTTCCCTCCCAGCAATTTCAAGCACTCTTTGACTTTCTTTTCAAAGTCCTTTTCATC
This sequence comes from Areca catechu, assembly GCA_021397845.1. Lineage (NCBI taxonomy): Eukaryota > Viridiplantae > Streptophyta > Magnoliopsida > Arecales > Arecaceae > Areca > Areca catechu. The sequence continues at coordinate 105,092,101 of CM038041.1, forward strand.
TTTCCCTCGCGGTGCTTGTTCGCTATCGGTCTATCGCCCGTATTTAGCCTTGGATGGAATTTACCGCCCGATTGGGGCTGCATTCCCAAACAACCCGACTCGTCGACAGCGCCTCGTGGTGCGGCAGGGTCCGGACCGGATGGGGCTCTCACCCTCCCGGGCGCCCCTTTCTAGGGGACTCGGGCCCGGTCCGTCGCTGAGGACGCTTCTCCAGACTATAATTCGAGGGGCGCGGCCCCCCGATTCTCAAGCTGGGCTGGTCCTGGTTCACTCGCCGTTACTAGGGGAATCCTCGTATGTTTCTTCTCCTCCACTTATTGATATGCTTAAGCACGACGGGTGGCCCGCCTGACCTGGGGTCGCGATCCGGCGTCACCGCCCCGACCGCGGGGGGGGGGGGCATTGATCGGTGGGTGCGAGCGGGCACCTATCGGGTCCACGGCACGGCGGTAGGATCGCGGGCGCGCGTCCACCATCCGCTGTGTCCAACCACACCGGCGGCCCGGTCTTCGGCCCACCGCGCCGGGGGGGGCGCGGGGGACCAGTCTCCGCATCCGGCCGCCCGGAGCCCGTCGCGACCCCGGGGGGAGCGGAGCGTCGCTGTTCGACATGACGCCCAGGCAGGCATGCCCTCGACCGGGTGGCCTCGGGCGTAACTTGCATTCAAAGACTCGATGGTTCGCGTGATTCTATAATTCACACCATGTATCGCATTTCGCTATGTTCTTCATCGATACGAGAGCCGAGATATCCGTTGCCGAGAGTCGTACCGTGCAAGGCTGGCATCGACGGCAGCGACGCGCTCCTCCCTCCCGGACCCGGTGCGGGACGGGTGGGCGGAGGCGGCGCCCCGCTCCCGCTCTCCTGTTCCTTGGTGCCCTCCGGGGCGCCGGGGTTCTGTTCCGCCCGCCGCCCCCGTGGCACGGGGAGGCGGGGCGATCGGTGACGTGACGGTTCGGCCGGGGCATTCCCGTCGCGGTCGCGGTTCGTTCACGCATTCGCGGGTCTTTCCTCATCCGGGTCTCGGCAATGATCCTTCTGCAGGTTCACCTACGGAAACCTTGTTACGACTTCTCCTTCCCCTAAATGATAAGGTTCAGTGGACTTCTCGCGACGTCGCGGGCGTCGGACCGCTCGCATCGCCGCGATCCGAACACTTCACCGGACCATTCAATCGGTTGGAGCGATGGGCGGTGTGTACAAAGGGCAGGGACGTAGTCAGCGCGAGCTGATGACTCGCGCTTACTAGGAATTCCTCGTTGAAGACCAACAATTGCAACGATCTATCCCATCATGATGAAATTTTCGAAGATTACCCGGGCCTGTCGGCCAAGGCTATAGACTCGTTGAATACATCAATGTAGCGCGCGTGCGGCCCAGAACATCTAAGGGCATCACAGACCTGTTATTGCCTCAAACTTCCGTGGCCTAAACGGCCATAGTCCCTCTAAGAAGCTGGCCACGGAGGGATGCCTCCGCGTAGCTAGTTAGCAGGTTGAGGTCTCGTTCGTTAACGGAATTAACCAGACAAATCGCTCCACCAACTAAGAACGTCCATGCACCACCACCCATAGAATCAAGAAAGAGCTCTCAGTCTGTCAATCCTTGCTATGTCTGGACCTGGTAAGTTTCCCCGTGTTGAGTCAAATTAAGCCGCGGGCTCCACTCCTGGTGGTGCCCTTCCGTCAATTCCTTTAAGTTTCAGCCTTGCGACCATACTCTCCCCGGAACCTACAATCTTTGATTTCTCATAAGGTGCCGGCGGAGTCCTGAAAGCAACATCCGCCGATCCCTGGTCGGCATCGTTTATGGTTGCGACTAGGACGGTATCTTATCGTCTTCGAGCCCCCAACTTTTGTTCTTGATTAATGAAAACATCCTTGGCAAATGCTTTCGTAGTGGTTCGTCTTTCATAAATCAAAGAATTTCACCTCTGACTATGAAATACGAATGCCCCCGACTATCCCTCTTAATCATTACTCCGATCCCGAAGGCCAACACAATAGGACTGAAATCCTGCGATGTTATCCCATGCTAATGTATCCAGAGCGTGGGCTTGCTTTGAGCACTTTAATTTCTTCAAAGTAACGGTGCTGGAGGCGCGACCCGTCTAGTTAAGGATAGGAGCGCATCGCCGGCAGAAGGGACGGGAAGGCCGGTGCACACCGTGGGGCGGACCGGCCGGCCTAGCCCAAGGTCCAACTACAAGCTTTTTAACTGCAACAACTTAAATATATGCTATTGGAGCTGGAATTCCCGTAGCTACTGGCACCAGACTTGCCCTCCAATGGATCCTCGCTAAGGGATTTAGACTGTGCTCATTCCAATTACTAGACCGAGGAGCCCGGTATTGTTATTTATTGTCACTACCTCCCCGTGTCAGGATTGGGTAATTTGCGCGCCTGCTGCCTTCCTTGGATGTGGTAGCCGTTTCTCAGGCTCCCTCTCCGTAATCGAACCCTAATTCTCCATCACCCGTCACCACCATGGTAGGCCCCTATCCTACCATCGAAAGTTGATAGGGCAGAAATTTGAATGATGCGTCACCGTCACGTGGGCCGTGTGATCCGTCGAGTTATCATGAATCATCGGAGCGCCGGGCAGAGCCCGTGTCGACCTTTTATCTAATAAATGCATCCCTTCCAGAAGTCAGGGTTTGTTGCACGTATTAGCTCTAAAATTACTACGATTATCCGAGTAGCATGTACCATCAAACAAACTATAACTGATTTATTGAGCCATTCGCAGTTTCACAGTCTGAATTAGTTCATGCTTGCACATGCATGGCTTAATCTTTGAGACAAGCATATGACAACTGGCAGGATCAACCAGGTAGCACGTCCTCGGGCGATGCCGGATCCCCGCCGCCGCCGTCCCGCCGACCTGAGGAGGGGGGATGCCGGGACGGGCCGCGAACGTCGTCGCATCGGGGCGGGCAACGATTCGAGATGGGACGCAGGGCACGGGGGCCCCGGCACAATGAATCCACCGCATCCGCGAGAGCGCACGAAGCCAGGAGCGGGCCGAAGGAATGGGAGAACACGGAGGGACTCTCCAAACGGAGGGCGCTCGAGGACCGCACGAGGAACGGCACCCGCCGCTGCGGAGGCGGGGCAGCCGCAAGGGTCGCGTGGCGAACGGACGAGTCCCGCAAGCGGGGTATACCGCACGGGCAACTGACGGGTCTCAACGAGGGGCAACAAAGGGTCCTCCGAGCATGAGTGAAGGGATGCACCCACCGACGGTTGGCCAAGACGAGGTAGGGAGCCCGTCGCTGGATGCGCATCCAAGACCGCTCACATGCCGACACGGTCGCCGCCGCAGCGCACACCTCGCCACTCCCCCGCACGCGGAGCCTTGCGACCCGAGAGTGCATGAAGGAGGGGTTGTCGATGGGACACGCCGACAGCAGAAAACCGTCGAGCACGAGATACCACGAACCCACGAGGGACAATGGACGCACTAGGCACCGAGCCGCACCGGAGGGTGCGGGGATTTCAAATTTGACGAGGGGGGGTGGGTGTTTCGGGACGGGGGCATGGGGAGGGACCACCAAGAAGGACGGGGCCGACGGAGCGGGACCGCGAGGTCGACCGGACCAAAGAGTGCACCAACCTTGGATCCGCGCACGCGCGGCCACGATTTTTGCCCGAGGTATCCGGACGAGGTCGATGGAGCGGGACCATGAGGTCGACCGGACCATCGCACACCGACCTTGGTTCCGCGCGCACGCGGCCGCGTTTTCGCCCGAAGGATCCGGACGGAGCGATGGAGCGGGACCGGGAGGTCGACCGAAGCATCGCACACCGACCTAGGTTCCGCGCGCGCGCGGCCATGTTTTCGCCTGAAGGATCCGGACAGAGCCGAAGGAGCGGGACCGGGAGGTCGACCGGACCGGAGGACACCGACCATGGTTCCATGTGCGTGCGGTCGCGTTTTCGCCCAAAGGATCCGGACGAAGCCGAATGACCGGGACGTCGACCGGACCGGACGGCACCGACGATGGTTCCACGCGCGTGCGGCCGCGAAGATCCGGTGCTCGGAAGGGGCGAAGAAGGGGCATCCCGGGGTGTTCCGAGGCACAAAGCTAGCTTGCAAACGCACAGGAGGACCAAGACTCGCGCCCAAATGTAGCTGGACCCGAGTCACGGATGGCCCAGCACGAGAGCGCACCCAGCGCACCCCGGATGCGAGTCCAGGATGTCCAGGATGCGCGCACCATGGGCGGGGCAAAAGGGCGGCCAGGACTCGGAACCACACAGTGCAGGATGCGAGTCCTGGAGGGCACGACACGGGCGCGATCACAGAGCAGCCAGGACATGAGTCCAAGGAGGCCTGGGTGCGTGCCGCGAGAGCAGAAAATCCAAAACAGTTACCGGGGGAGTACCCAAGGGTCGCGAGCAACGTTGCAGAAGCGGGGGAGGGCCGGGACGCGCGCCTGGACACGCGCGGACGTGCATCCGGGGCGGCCATGACCCGCGCCCCGCCCGCAAGGGGGCTTGCCAACCTACTACCCGTGCGGGGCATCCGGCCAAGGTCCACCCCGTGGGTTCCTGGGTCGCGAGCAGCATTGCAAATTCGGGGGCATGCCCCGCGTCCGCGCGCGCCCCTCATGACCCGCGCCCGTCGCTGCCAGGACCCGTGCATGCCCGCGCCCAAGAGCGCGGCCGGTGCCCCGTGCCCGGCGCTGCCAGGACCCGCGCCCGCCCGTGCCCATGCGCGCGCCCGGTGCCCCGCACCCGGTGCTGCTAGGACCCACGCCCGCTCGTGCCCATGCGTGCACCCGTTGCCCCGCGCCTGCCCGCGCCCATGCGCGCGCCCGGTGCCCCGCGCCCGGTGCTGCAAGGACCCGCGCCCGACCGCGCCATGCGCGCGCCCGGGGACTCGAGCCCGGCGCTGCCAGGACCCGCGCACGCCCGCACCCATGCACGCGCCCGGTGCCCGCGCCCGGCGCTGCCAGGACCTGTGCCCGCCCGCACCCATGCACGGGCCTGGTGCCCCCACGCCCGGTGCTGCTAGGACCCACACCCATGCGCGCGTCCGGGGACTCGAGCCCGGCACTGCCAGGACCCGCGCACGCCCGCGCCCTTGCGCGCGCCCGGGGACTCGAGCCCGGCGGTGCCAGGACCCCGCGCACGCCCGTGCCATGCACGTGCCCCTGGACTCGATCCCCGACTGTTCCAGGACCCCGCACGCCCCGGCCTTGCGCGTCCCGGGGACTCGAGGCGCGCGCGCGGGCTCTGGTTTACCCGTGCACTCCCGTCGTGCCCATGACACATGCGCGCTCCGCGCCGGTGACCCGTGCACTCCCGTGCCATGACCCGCGCACCAGCCCGTGCCATGACCCGGGTGCGCGCGCGCCTGGTGACCCATGCATTCCCGTGCCATGACCGGGGCGCAGCGCATGCCCGTGACCCTTGCACTCCCGTGCCATGAACCGCGCATGCCCGTGCCATGACCCGGGCGCGCCCGCCCGGTGACCCGTGCACTCCGGTGCCATGACCCTTGCACTTTCGTGCCATGACCGTGCACGCCCGCGCGTTTCCCTTGCGCCCTGCAGCGCCGTGACCCGTGCACGCCCGTGCCATGACCCATGCACGACCGCGTGCTGCCCCTTGCGCCCGGCAGCACTGTGACCCGCGCACGCCCGCGCTCTTGCGCACGCCCGGGGGCCTTGCACCCACCGGTGCCATGACCCGTGCACGCCCGTGCCCGGCCCCTTGCGCCCGCGCGGTGCCATGACCAGCGCACGCCCGGGCCTTGCGCCCGGTGGTGCCATGACCCGCGCACGCCCGCTCCCTTGCTGCGGCAGTGGCCTTTGCGCCCGTCGTGCCGTGACCCGTGCACGCCCCGTGCCAGGGGCCCGTGCCCGGCGGTGCCGTTGACCCGCTCACGCCCGTGCCAAGACCCCGCGCGCGCGCGCCCCTTGCTATGCACCGGCCCGTGCCATGACCATCGCGCGCCGTGCCAAGACGGCACGCGCCGTTCCCTCGCATGAGCTCGGTGCCTTGCACCCGCCCGTGCTGTGACCGGCGCACACCCTTGTCACGACCCGCGCATGCCTTGCACCCGCCCGTGCCATGGCCCGCACCCGGCTCATCGCCCTCGCCGCCCCGCAGCACCGTGACCCATGCAAGCCGGTGACACGACCCGCGCGCGCGACGGGTGACATGCGCCAGGCGGCCCGTTGATGGGAAGAAGAAATGAAAAAAAATGCTTTATGAGATGAAGGAATGAGACTAAATATTCTAAAGGAGATTAGTTAAAGATCAATCTAATTAATTTCTTAAGCATATGGCTAATCGAACTATAATGACTAGGAATTTAATGAACACAACTCAATATGATTAAACGCAAATCTAGAGTGGACTAAACAGAATAATAATGATCTACCATAGTAAATTAACCATCTAAATTAAGCTAGTCCTACTTTTTTAATAATCCAAACCCTAAGAAGTTAGGGATTACCTGACCTTGATCAATCCAAAGGATTTCTCTCAAGGTAAGTTCTAGGATGACCAAAATACACCACTTGGTGGCTCACTCAGCATTCTGGGTTCTGGCAAGAAGTTCCTTCTTCTAAAGTCTGGATTCCGGAGGCCCTGTCACAAAGAAACCTGGGATTAGAAACAAGCTAAAGAACTCAAATTAAAGAAGGGAAGAATGATGGGTTGAAGGATGGATGAAGGCTTCTTCTTCTGAGGGAATCGACTCCTTTCTGATTCCTAGGGTTGGAGAACCGGCTCCTTGCTTGATCACTTGATTCTTGGCTTGATTTCTTCTTGAACTTTGATGCGAACTTGATCTTCTTTGAGAGATGCAATGGAAGAAAGTGTTTGAAGTGAGAAAAGAGGAGGAAGAGGAAGAGAGAAACAAGGTCACATAGACCTAAAAGAAACCTAGGCACAAAGCCAAAGAGGGGCACATAGCCAAGACCTTCACATAGAAGAAAGAGCTTTTTTTTCATTCATTTATCAATCTCCCACATTCTCATGCCAAGGCTTTTAAAGACTTACATTTGAATTCAATAACTAAATTTGGTGGAGGATATCATGGGGAAGTTACATGGAATAAGGAGAGAATTGTGGGAATAGGTTTGATATGATTTGGAGGAGTGGTCCCCCCTCACTTTGGCCGACCACCCTTGCTTTGGAGAGCTTTGGTCGGCCAAGCATGAATTTAAATTCAAATGACATGCTAAGGCTTGACTTGGTTGACCATCTTCAAAAACTTGGACTTGGTGTGATTTGACCTCCTTCTTGATTTGACAATTTGACCATCTCCATGACTTTGGACTTTGACTAATTGACTTTCTTCAAGAATTGGCTCCTTGGGACTTGATTAAGAGTCAGCTCCTTTAGTGGTGAGGTGTCTGATGAGGTGGCAAGAGTCGGCTCCAAGGTGGTGGTGATGTGCCTTCAAGAGTCGGCTCTAGGGTGGTGATGTGTCTTCAAGTGTGGGCTCCATTGGTGGTGAAGTGATGAAGTGGTACTTTGAAGCCCGAGTTGCTTCTTGATAAGTCTTCAAAGTGAGTTGACTGGATTGACTGACCCAACAGCGGACTAACCTGTCCTTGATTACATTTATTTTGAAATAAAATATTGACATGATTTGTTACTCAACCATAAGGACTTTTGGATGGGTTGAAGTCTTTTTGTTAACCTGGTGCCCACACCAATTCTCCCAGGGTGGGAGGAACTCGACCCTGTCGAGTGATATGTTCTATTATATCCGGGTCGATTTGTTGCAGGTCCTCTCGGGTGATCCAGGAGTCTTCAGATTCAGGACGTCCTTGCCATCGAATCAGATAGCGTTGGTAGCCTTATTTCTAGTGGTGATAATCTGGTCATCCAAGATTCTTTCAACACTCTCTCTTTGCTCAGGAATATTTGGTGGTGGACACTCATTTGGACATCACTCTCAAAGGATACACTAGGACCAAAAAGCTCATCAGGTATTGGTACAGGTTCCTTGTATTCTTTGAGGTCAGAAATATTAAAAGTAGAACTAATGCCATAACTAGATGGTAATCTACTACATAAGCATTAGATCCAATTCTCTTTATTATTCTGAAGGGTCCGGCTCCCCGGGCATGGAGTTTCTTCATTGTTCCGGGTGGAAACCTCTCTGGTTTGAGTTTAATCATTACTAAATCCCCTTCATTAAATTCTTTAAGCCGTTTATGTAGATCAGCCGTATGCTTATAAAATTCATTGCTTGTTTGAATCTTTTGGCTAATCTCCTTATACAAGTCCTTAAGATGCTGTGCATATGATTCGGCGGATTCCGACACCCGTGCATGTGCTGGTAATGGGACTAGATCTAAAGGTCTCTTAGGTTTATATCCATGGACCACTTCAATGGACTTTCCCAATAGATCTATTGACTGAGCTATTATAAGCAAACTCAGCACGAGGAAGTAAAAGATCCCAGTTCCCTAAGTTTTCTCCAACTAAACACCTCAATAGATTACCTAAGCTTCGGTTTACAACCTCGGTTTGGCCATCAGTTGAGGGTGATAGCTGTAGAGAATTTCAGTTTGGTACCTAACATGTGCCAGAGGGTTTTCCAGAAGTAACTGGTGAACTTGACATCTCTATCTGACACAATGGTTCTAGGTAAACCATGAAGCTTAACGATGATCCAGAAAAGTTTGGCCACTTTTGACGCATCTAAAGTCTGAGAACACGGATAAAGTGCGCCATCTTAGAAAATCGATCGACAACCACAAAGATAGAATCATGTTTCTTGGGAGTTCTAGGGAGACCTGTCACGAAATCCATACTAATGTCTTGCCACGGACCTTCAGGGACAGGTAAAGGTGTGTACAAACCAGTGTGTTTTGTTTTGGTGCTTTGCTACCGCACAGGTTCGACACTGGGCTACTATCTGGGCAACATTCTTCTTAAGACTAGGCCAGAAAATTGATCCTCCATAGCCAAGATGGTTTTGTTTCTACCAAAATGTCCAGCTAATCCTCCAGCATGGGCTTCCCAGATCAGAAATTCCCTAACAGAAGTTTTGGGAATGCACAGCCTATTTTCCTTGAAAAGGTATCCATCTAATAGAATGTAATCGCTATGTTCACTAGACGACCTTGTTGGAGGGAGTGATAGATATGACCAAAGTCAGGGCATGTAGAATACTCACTCTTCAACCTATCAAATCCTACTATCTCAGTCCTCACAGTATTCATCAACATAGATCGACGGCTTAATGCATCAGCAACTCGATTCTCAGTACCGGCACGATGTTTCAGAACGAACGTGTACCTTGTATGAACTCTACCCATTTCCCGTGCCTAGGGTTCAACTTCTTCTGAGAACTAAGGAACCTAAGAGCTTCATGATCAGAAAATAAAACAAATTCCTGCGGTAAAAGGTAGTGACGCCAATAGCGTAAAGCTTGTACTACCGCATATAGCTCCTTATCATAGGTGAATACCTTAGTCTCGCATCATTCAACTTCTCACTAAAGAATGCTACTGGGTGATTCTCTTGACTTAAAACTCCTCCAATTCCAACCCCAGAAGCATCACAAGCGACCTCAATAATTTGGAAAAATCCGGAAGCCTTAAAACAGGTGCTTGTGTCATTATCTCTTTAATCATTAGGAAGCTTTATCAGCCGCTCTAGTCCATTCAAAATTTCCTTTCCTAATGCAATCAGTGATGGGTGCCACTATCGTACTGAATCCCCTAATAAACCTCCTATAGAAAGTGGTTAGACCATGGAAACTACGTACTTCATGGATGTTCTGGGTACAGCCATTCTACTATGGATTTGACTTTCTCTGGGTCAGCTGACACTCCTTCAGAAGTAACTACAAATCCTAGAAAGATGACTCTATGTGTGAGGAAGTCACACTTTTTGATATTTGCATAGAGGCTATCTTTTCTAAGAACTTGACAAACTTGGCTCAGGTGATCTAAGTGGTCTGCCTTGGTTTGGCTATATATAAGGATATCATCAAAATAGACCACAACAAATTTCCTATGAAGGCTTTCAACACCTGATTCATGATCCTCATAAATGTGCTGGGTGCGTTGGAAAGACCGAATGGCATGACTAACCACTCATATAATCCATCTTTAGTCTTGAAAGCGGTCTTCCATTCATCCCCAGGTCTAACTCTAACCTGATGATAGCCACTCTTTAAATCAATTTTGGAGAAAATTGTTGCTCCGCTATCATATCTAACATGTCGTCAAGTCGTGGGATCGGGAACCTATACTTCACCGTAATCTTATTGATGGCTCGGCTATCTACACACATCCGCCAAGTACCATCCTTCTTAGGGGTTAACCATGCGGGGACTGCGCAAGGACTTAGACTTTCCTTAATAAACCCCTTCCTAAGTAATTCCCCAATCTGTTTCTGCATTTCCTGATGTTCAGCTGGTTCATCCTATAGTGAGGCAAATTAGGTAAAGTTGCCCCGGGGACTAAATCTAGACATGCTGTATGTCCCTTAAAGGTGGAAGGCTATCGGGAAGATCTTCGGGAAATACGTCCTTATACTCTTCTAATAATTGGACCACCTCTGGAGGGTGTTCTATAGGTGTGTGGTCCTTAACCTCTTTTGCTGCTACCACCCAAATAGGTGCTCCCTCTTGGATATCTTGTTCTATTTCTTTTGCACCTATCAGATTTAATCCAGTTTTCTTTTCCTTCAAGCTACTGGTTCCTCTCCTGACATTGTCCTTAGGCTCTTTGGATGAATGACAATTCTCTGCCATTAAAATTGAAAGCACAGGAGTTTGACCGACCAAAGATGGTCACATCATGATCAAACAGCCATGGCCTGCCTAAGATGATGCTACTTACTCCCATAGGAAGCACATCACACCAGACCTTATCTTGATAGGATTGAATTTGGATTTGGACTTGGCACCGTAGCTTGATTGGAATAGATGTAGAGTCTATCCAGGATACCTTATATGGATTGGGATGTGGTACAACGGATAACCCTAAACTCTTTGCTGCACTAGTGGAAATGGCGTTGACACAGCTTCCACTATCTATCACAATCTTACAGACCTTTTCCTTAATTTTGACAAATGTTTGTAGGATGTTAGTCCTACGCCAGTCTTCTTGTTCTTTGGTCTGTGTCATGATACACCTAACGACTCCTAGTAAATCTGATGAGTCCAAATTTTCCTCATCTCCCTCATACTCATCAGCTAAGCAATCTTCTGCTTCATACACTTCTTCGTCACCATTCTCTAAATGCTCTAAGCCCTTCCTTCCTCTACTTCACCAATGTGTAAAGCTCTAGAGGGACACTGACTCATATAATGACCCGTTGACGGCACTTATAACATACTTGACTTGTCCTACCTTGACTTTCAGGCCCTTTTCTTTATCTTCTCTAGATGGGGTGGCTGAATTGGGCCTAGGAATTGGATTTGAGCTGGACCTAGGCTTAGCTGTGGGAGTAGGAACCGAACTGGGTCTACTAGCAAGTGGACTGAACCTAGAGGGCTCTGGTTTCCTAAAAGTAGATCTCCTCTGAAATCTCTCATAGTCCATGGCAACCTGATATGCCTGCTCTAAATCATGGACTTCCCTCAAAATAATTCCCCCTTGATGTCTTCATTCAGCCCTGATCTAAACCTAGACAAAGTGGCTGCCTCCGACTCGACCACGTTGCACCGCATGACAAACTCGTCAAATTGGTGACATACTCAGAGACGGTTTTGTTTCCTGTGTTAACCGTTGCCACTGATCTAGTAATCTCTCTTGATAAGACATGGGTAGGTATTTTTCTCTAAGTTTCTCTTCATATCTCTCCATGTGCTTACCGGTACATCTCCCCTCTGTCTAATCGTGCGCTCTACATTTCCCCAATGTAGTCTAGCCTGTCGAACCAGCCTGATCTTAGCAATTTGATCTCCTCTCATCTGACATGTCATACCAATCAAAATACTGGTCCATGTCAGCCTCCCAATCTATATACACCTTAGGATCTAAGCTTCCTTCAAAAGTTGGTGCATCTAGACGGATGTCCTTAAGGCCGGTCATCCTGATCGAAATTTTCATGGTGATGCCTTCTTTGATTAAAGTCAGGGGTGTGATCATCAAAATCGTGTTGTGGCCTTCTATGGGTTGGGTCAGGAGTGCGTTCTTGCCGTTGGGCTCTGGATGGTCTGGAGGTAATCTGGGAGATGGTGGTTCAGTTGGAGTTAACCTAGCTTTCCTCTAGGACCCCTATTCTATCCTCGACCCGATCAAGCTTAGCATTCATTGTAGCCATTTGCTCTATCATAGACTTCATGAGACTCTCCATATTAGGGTCCATGGACGAACTTGGTTGATCTTGTGAACGGTGGAATGGTGTTCCTGATCTAGTGGTCATGAAAATGATGCACTCGAACGACTATGGCTCCTAGACCTAGAGCACAAGTTAAGAACCCAATTGAAAGACTAACTAACCAGTAGTAACTTATATCACTTGGCCAGGTAGGTGAAGGGGAGCTGGAGATCCCTGAATACCAACCTTAGACACCAATCAGAGATTGGCCAGGTAGGTGGATCAAACCACAAACCCTTACACACCAATCCTAGACACCAAGTTAATAAGCACACACTAACTAGCTAATACAATCAACTTGATTTCTAATTCGAACCCGACCTGTTGGTGTCCCTAACCCACTAGGGTATTAGGTCTAATTGATTTTAATTAAGGATTGGGTTCGAATGATGAAGGAGGTGGTTTTTTGGGCTAAGGCAGGTAATTACTTCCTGACCTTATGTAATTTCATGCCCTTAGATAGCTTAATCATGAAATGAATGCATGACTAAATTACTGATGCAGAGTGGTGTGTTGCAGTTCGAAAGTGATGTTGGAAGGTGCAGTAAAAAACGTCAAAAAATTTGAAAAAAATTAATGAGAACTCCTAACTTATAGATGTCATACCAGGTGAAGCAGAATTTCAAAATAAAATCTAGACTGTTCTAGGCAGATCCTGAATAAAGGCACTAAAAGCTCAAGAACAGAACAGAAAACCTAATGACACTATCGGACTGCAGGAATTTTCTTTTTTTTGTAATTTTTTTCTGAAGCTGAAATTTAAAACGGTGATAAACAACTTAAATGGAACAAGAAAAAAAATATTGTCAAAGAAAAATGCACTACTTGCCTTTGGAGCTGCAGGCGGATTACAGTCAGCCTACACCTAATACAGCAAGCAGGGAAAAATCAGACTTACATAGAATTCTTCTATGTAGTCCAAAGCAATGACCAAGATAGGACAACCTTACACTATAAGGATCCACCTTATAGTAGGACAACCTGATTTCATCTTGGTTTTGCAATGCAAGGGTGGCTATAATCTTATAGCACCAAAGATAAATCGATGCAAACCCTAAACACAGAATGCCCTAATCAACCTGCTCTGATACCAAAAATGATGGGAAGAAGAAATGAAAAAAAAATGCTTTATGAGATGAAGGAATGAGACTAAATATTCTAAAGGAGATTAGTTAAAGATCAATCTAATTAATTTCAAGCATATGGCTAATCGAACTATAATGACTAGGAATTTAATGAACACAACTCAATATGATAAACGCAAATCTAGAGTGGACTAAACAGAATAATAATGATCTACCATAGTAAATTAACCATCTAAATTAAGCTAGTCCTACTTTTTTAATAATCCAAACCCTAAGAAGTTAGGGATTACCTGACCTTGATCAATCCAAAGGTTCTCTCAGGTAAGTTCTAGGATGACCAAAATACACCACTTGGGGCTCACTCAGCATTCTGGGTTCTGGCAAGAAGTTCCTTCTTCTAAAGTCTGGATTCCGGAGGCCCTGTCACAAAGAAACCTGGGATTAGAAACAAGCTAAAGAACTCAAATTAAAGAGGGAAGAATGATGGGTTGAAGGATGGATGAAGGCTTCTTCTTCTTGAGGGAATCGACTCCTTTCTGATTCCTAGGGTTGGAGAACCGGCTCCTTGCTTGATCACTTGATTCTTGGCTTGATTTCTTCTGAACTTTGATGCGAACTTGATCTTCTTTGAGAGATGCAATGGAAAGAAAGTGTTTGAAGTGGAGAAAAGAGGAGGAAGAGGAAGAGAGAAACAAGGTCACATAGACCTAAAAGAAACCTAGGCACAAAGCCAAAGAGGGGCACATAGCCAAGACCTTCACATAGAAGCAAGAGCTTTTTTTTTTCATTCATTTATCAATCTCCCACATTTCTCATGCCCAAGGCTTTTTAAAGACTTACATTTGAATTCAACTAACCTAATTTGGTGGAGGATATCATGGGGAAGTTACATGGAATAAGGAGAGAATGGTGGGAATAGGTTGATATGATTTGGAGGAGTGGTCCCCCTCACTTTGGCCGACCACCCTTGCTTTGGAGAGCTTTGGTCGGCCAAGCATGAATTTAAATTCAAATGACATGCTAAGGCTTGACTTGGTTGACCATCTTCAAAAACTTGGACTTGGTGATTTGACCTCCTTCTTGATTTTGACAATTTGACCATCTCCATGACTTTGGACTTTGACTAATTGACTTTCTTCAAGAATTGGCTCCTTGGGACTTGATTAAGAGTCAGCTCCTTTAGTGGTGAGGTGTCTGATGAGGTGGCAAGAGTCGGCTCCAAGGTGGTGGTGATGTGCCTTCAAGAGTCGGCTCTAGGGTGGTGATGTGTCTTCAAGTGTGGGCTCCATGGTGGTGAAGTGATGAAGTGGTACTTTGAAGCCCGAGTTGCTTCTTGATAAGTCTTCAAAAGTGAGTTGACTGGATTGACTGACCCAACAGCGGACTAACCTGTCCTTGATTACATTATTTTGAAATAAAATATTGACATGATTTGTTACTCCAACCATAAGGACTTTTGGATGGGTTGAAGTCTTTTTGTTAACCTGGTGCCCACACCACCGTGACCCGCGCTGTGCTCGTGACACGACCTGCGCACGCACGCCCGGCGGCGCCGTGACCCGTGCACGCCTATGCGTGACACGCGCGGGAAGGGCCGTGACCCGCGCACGCCCGTGGCATGACCGCGCACGCCAGTGCAGTGGCCGTGCGCGCGGCCCGGTGACCCGAGCCCAGTAGCGCCGTGACCCGGCAAGCCCGCGCCGCGACCCGCGCGCACGCCCAGCGACCCGCGCCCGGCTGCTCCGTGACCCAGCGCACGCCTGTACCATGGCCCACGCATGCCTAGACCGTGACCTGCGCATGTGTCTTGCGCCCGACAGTGCCATGACCTGTGCACGCCCGCATCGTGACACGCACCATTGACTTGCGCATGGCAGCTCTGTGACCCGCGCACGCCCGCGCCGTGACCCGCGCCTGCGCGCGCCGTGACCCGCGCCCGCGTGCCATGACCCACGCGTGCCCAGCCCGCAGTGCCCTTTGCGCCCCGGCGGTGGCATGACCCGCGCCACGCCGTGCCACGAACCGCATGCGCGCGCTCCCGTTGCCCTGCGCATGGCAGCGCCTGAACGCGCACGCCCTGCCATGACCCGCGCTGCGCTCGAGCCGCCGTGCCCTTGTGCGTGCCCGGTGCCTCGCGCCTGGCGGTGCCATGACCTGTGCGCGCGCCGTCGCCCTGCGATGGCAACGCCGTGACCCGCATGCTTCCGTGCCATGGCCCGCGCGCGAGCGCCCGGTGACCCACGCACGCTAGTGCCACGACCCGCGTGCGCCCGAGCCCGCCGTGCCCTTGTGCGCGTCCGGGGCCTCGTGCCGGCGGACATGGATCGCGCGCGCCCGTGACTTGCGCCCGGCTGTGCCATGGCCCGGGCACGCCCCTGCGGCGACCCGCGTACGCCCGATGACCTGCACCCGGCGGTGCCATGACCTGCGCGCCGCGTGCATCCCGCGGCCTGCTGTCCGCGCCCCCGCCCGGGCATGCCCCGCATCCGGCCGTGCGATGCCGGGGCCCGTCGTGGGTCGGGTCTCTGTTGCCATGGCATGGACGCGGTAGCGTGGGTGCTCACCGGGCCCTCGCGGAGGGTCTGGAGTCGCTCCCGCGCTCTCGGACCCATGTCTCGACGCGCACGGCATGGGCACCCGCCCGGAGCATCTTGGTTTCATCCAATGCGGCGAACCCGGCGCTCCGGTAGGGGCATCCGACCAAAGGCGGGGAGTGGCTGGGGAGAGCGCGCTGTCTCCGGTCCCGGCGGGCTGGGCACCTGCGGCCCGTCGGCTCCGACGCGACGCCCGGTGCCTTTCCGCAACCGTCGCTCAGGCATGCATCCGACCCCCACAACTAGAGCCACCGAGCAGGCAATCCACCACCGCCGCAGCGGCACCCGCGCTCAAGCCGGGACCTGCACGGCAGCGCCCGGGCGGACGGTGGCGCCGCCGCACCGGCACACGCGCGGGACGGGGCCATCGAGGTCGACGCTGCCATGCCCACCCGAGCGGATGCCCGAGCGGTACGGTGCCCCGCTCCGTTCCGCCGGCCGTGCACGGTGACGGTGCGCGCGATCGGGACTCGGGGTCGCGCCCATCCGCCTCCGGGCCCCGGTCCCGGCGTCGTCCGCCACGGTGCCCTCGCCGGTGCACGGCCGTGCCTTCCACCTCGCCGATAGGCGCGGGCGAGCCATCCCGCCACGCCGCGACGACGGGCCCTCCGCGCGCCACCGCGGTCGGTGCGATGGCATCCCGCACATGCCTTCTCGTGGGTCGTCGCTTCGCCGTCGCCCCGTCGGCGGTGGTCGATAGGTCCGCACGCTGCACGTGACCTCCGACCTCATCGCGGGACCCGCATCTGGATCGGGGTTGCACCCTCGCACGGGTAGGCTTGGGGGGGCGAGGTTCGGGATCATGGGGTGGGGTACGAATCCATGCGACTCGGGGCTGGATCTCAGTGGATCGTGGTAGCAAGGCCACTCTGCCACTTACAATGCCCCGTTGCATATTTAAGTCATCTGCAAAGGATTCTGCCCGCCGCCCATCCGGAATTGCGCTCCATGGCGGTCGCTCGTGACCGCTACGCTGCGGGGGCTGCGCCTGCGACATGAGCCCTTGGGGGCTGAGGTCCCCTACTGCGGGTCGGGAGACAGACGACAGGCTCGGGCCGCTTCACTAGCTTGGATTCTGACTTAGAGGCGTTCAGTCATAATCCGGCACACGGTAGCTTCGGGCCACTGGCTTTTCAACCAAGCGTGATGTCCAATTGTGTGAATCAACGGTTCCTCTCGTACTAGGTTGAATTACTATCGCGGCACGACCATCAGTAGGGTAAAACTAACCTGTCTCACGATGGTCTAAGCCCAGCTCACGTTCCCTATTGGTGGGTGAACAATCCAACACTTGGTGAATTCTGCTTCACAATGATAGGAAGAGCCGACATCGAAGGATCAAAAAGCAACATCGCTATGAACGCATGGCTGCCACAAGCCAGTTATCCCTGTGGTAACTTTTCTGACACCTCTTGCTTCAAATCCCGAAGCTCTAAAGGATCGATAGGCCACGCTTTCACGGTTCGTATTCGTACCAGAAATCAGAATCAAACGAGGGGGCCGTTTACCCCCGCCGTTTACCCATGCTTGGTTGAATTTCTTCACTTTGACATTCAGAGCACTGGGCAGAAATCACATTGCGTGAGCATCCACGGGGACCATTGTAATGCTTTGTTTTAATTAAACAGTCGGATCCCCCTTGTCCGTACCAGTTCTGAGTCGGCTGTTCGACGCCTGGGGAAGGTCCCCGAGGGGGCCATTCCCGGTCCGTCCCCCGACCGGCACGCGGTGACCCGCTCTCACCGCGGGCGTTGCTTGAGCAGTCCGCCGACAGCCGACGGGTTCGGGGCCGGGACCCCCGTGCCCAGCCCTCAGAGCCAATCCTTTTCCCGAAGTTACGGATCCATTTTGCGGACTTCCCTTGCCTACATTGTTCCATGGGCCAGAGGCTGTTCACCTTGTAGACCTGATGCGGTTATGAGTACGACCGGGCATGGGTGGCACTCGGTCCTCCGGATTTTCACGGGCCGCCGGGGGAGCACCGGACACCGCGAGACGTGCGGTACTCTTCCGGCCACTAGACCCTACCTCCGGCTGAGCCGTTTCCAGGGTGGGCGGGCCGTTAAGCAAAAAAAATAACTCTTCCTGGGGCCCCCGCCGGCGTCTCCGGACTTTCAAACGTTGCCGTCAGCCTTCACGTCCCGGCTCGGGAATTTTAACCCGATTCCCTTTCGAAGCTCACACGGCGACGCGCTCTCTGACGGGCCTCCCTCGTCTCTTAGGATCGGCTAACCCATGTGCACCGACCTTGGTTTCGCGCTCGCGCGGCCACGTTTTTCGCCCGAAGGATCCGGACGGTGACGATGGAGCGGGACCGGGAGGTCGACCAGACCATCGAAAACTGACCTTGGTTCTGCGCGCGCGCGGCCATGATTTCACCCGAAGGATCCGGATGGAGGCGATTAAGCGAGACCTGGAGGTCAACCGGACCATCGCACATCGACCTTGGTTCCGCGCGCGCGCGGCCGCGATTTCGCCCGAAGGATCCGGACGAAGGCGATGGAGCGGGACCGGGAGGTCGACCGGACCATCGCACACCGACTTTGGTTCCGCGCGCGCGCGCGGCCGCGTCTTTTGCCCGAAGGATCCAGACAGGGCCGATGGAGCAGGACCGCGAGGTCGACCGGACCAAAGAGCGCACCGACCTTGGTTCCGCGCGTGCGCGGCCGCATTTTTCGCTAGAGGGATCCGGACGGTGACGATGGTGCGGGACCGGGAGGTCGACCAGACCATCGAAAATCGACCTTAGTTCCGCGCATGCGCGACCGCGATTTCGCCTGAGGGATCTGGACGGAGGCGATGGAGCGGGACCGTGAGGTCGACCGGACCATCGCACATCGACCTTGGTTCCGCGCGCGCGCGGCCGCGTTATCGCCCGAAGGATCCGGACAGAGCCGATGGACCGGGACCGGGAGGTCGACCGGAGCATCGCACACTGAACTAGGTTCCGCGCACGCGCGGCCGCGTTTTCACCCGAATGATCCGGACGCAGCCGAAGGAGCGAGACCGGGAGGTCGACCGGACTGGAGGACACTGACCTTGGTTCCGCGTGCGCGCGGCCGCGTTTTCGCCCGAAGGATTCGGACGGAGCCGAAGGACCGGGACGTCGACCGGACAGGACGACACCGACCATGGTTCCGCGCGCGCGTGGCCGCGAAGATCCGGCACTCGGAAGGGGAGAAGAAGGGGCATCCCGGGTTGTTCCGAGGCACAAAGCTAGCTTGCGAACGCAAGGGAGGACCAAGACTCGCGCCCAAATGTCGCTGGACCCGAGTCACGGACGACCCAACACGAGAGAGAACCCAGCGCACCCCGGACGCGAGTCCAGGATGTCCAGGATGCGCTCACCATGCGCGGGGCAAAAGGGAGGCCAGGAATCAGAACCACACAGCGCAGGACGTGAGTCCCGGAGGCAACGACACGGGCGCGATCACAGAGCAGCCAGGACACGAGTCCAAGGAGGGCTGGGCGCGCGCCGCCCGAGTAGAAAATCCAAAACAGATACCCGGGGGAGTCCCCAAGGGTCGCGAGCAACGTTGCAAAAGCGGGGGAGGGCCGGGACACGCGCCTGGACGCGCGCGGACGCGCATCCGGGGCGGCCATGACCCGCGCCCCGCCCGCAAGGGGGCATGCCAACCTACTACCCGCGCGGGACATCCGGCCAAGGTCCACCCCGGGGGCTCCTGGGTCGCGAGCAGCATTGCAAATTCGGGGGCATGCACCGCGTCCGCGCGCGCCATGTGTGACCCGTGCCCGGCGCTTCCAAGACCCGTGCACAACCGTGCCCAAACGCGCGCCCGGTGCCCCGCGCCCGGCACTGCCAGGAACCCACGCACGCCCACGCCCATGAGCGCGCCCGGTGCCCCGCGCCCGGCGCTGCCAGGACCCGCGCCCGCCCGTGCCCAAGCACGCGCCCGGTGCCCCGCGCCCGACGCTGCCAGGACCCGAGCCCGCCCGCGCCCATACGCGCGCCCGTTGCCCCACGCCCGGCGCTGCCAGGACCCGCGCCCGCCCGCGCCCATGCGCGCGCCCAGTGCCCCGCGCCCGGCGCTGCCACGACCTGCGCCCACCCGTGCCCAGGCGCGCGCCCGGTGCCCCACGCACGGCGCTGCCAGGAACCGCACACGCCCGCGCCCAAGCACGTGCCTGGTGCCCCGCGCCCGGCACTGCCAGGACCCGCACCCGCCCGCGCCCATGCGCGCGCCCGTTGCCCCACGCCCGGCACTGCCAGGACCCGAGCCCGCCCGTGCCCATGCGCGCGCCCGGTGCCCCGCTCCTGCCTGCGCCCATGCATGCGCCCGGGGACTCGAGGCCGGCACTGCAAAGACCGCGCACGCCCGCGCCCATGCGCGCGCCCGGGGACTCGAGCCCGGCGCTGCAAGGACCCGTGCACGCCCGCGCCCATGTGCGCGCCCGGGGACTCGAGCCCGGTGGTGCCAGGACCCGCACACGCCCGCGCCCTTGCACGCTCCCGGTGTCTCGAGCCCGACGGTGTAAGGACCCGGGCGCGCAAGCGTCGGGTTACCCGTGCACTCCCGTGCCATGACCCGCGCACGCCCGTGCCATGACACGTGCGCGCACGGGCCCGGTGACCCGTGCACTCCCGTGCCATGACACGCACACGCCCGTGCCATGACTCGGGCGCGCTCATGCCCGGTGACCCGTGCACTCCCGTGCCATGACAGGGGCGCGCGCATGCACGGTGACCCTTGCACTCCCGTGCCGTGAACCGCGCATGCCCGTGCCATGACCCGGACGTGCACGCCCGGTGACCCGTGCACTCCGGTGCCATGACCCGTGCACTTTCGTGCCATGACCGTGCACGCCCGCGCGCTGCCCCTTGCGCCCGGCAGCGCCGTGACCCTCGCACGCTCGTGCCATGACCCGTGCATGCCCGCGCGCTGCCCCTTGTGGTGCGGGCACCAGACTTAGAAGAAGACTTCAGGGCTCCATCTGGATCTCTGATTGATATTGCCCGAAGAATTAGGGTTTTCTGGTTTAGTAATAAGGGTTGACTTGGTCAACTCAATTTTAGTTTGAGTCTGTATTTCCCTGCAATTTAAATTTTGTTGAGTCATGTTGACTCAATACAAGTCCTAGTAGTGGTCTAGGTCTTCTCCAAGGTGCCACATTTTCTCCCAAGACCAAGCAAGTGGGCGCCACACTCCCAGCCACATGCCAGAGTCCAGGAGGCGCCACATCTCCATCCAGTGTGCCTTGGTCCCCACACCACAAGAAAGCAGGTCTCTTCTTTCATGTGCCACTTGGGGGAGAAATCCATCAAGATACCTCAATCCAAGGAGGAGCCAACTTCTTTCCAGATAAACCCAAGCCAGGATGGCAAGAATTTTTCTTGAAGAGAGGATCAAGGAGGTGCCCCACAATGTTCCATAAAAACCCAAGTTATAAAAGGGAAGAGAGCATGTCTTGGGGAGAAAATCAAGGAGGCACCCAAAAGTTTCCTAAAGTGCCAAAGCCATGAAAGGAAGAAGCCTAAACTTGTGGAGCAAGACTAGGAGGTGTCCAAAAGAGCCAAACCATGAAGGAAAAATCCTTGATTCATGGAGAGATACTAGGAGACACCCCCATAACCTGCCATTTGGAGCTGATTTTCAAGTTTTCTTGGAGTTTTTGGGTTGCCCACTCATGGAAGGAGTCTTGGGAAGAAAATTTAATGCCTAAAGTGTGGGTTAGTCCTATTAGTCCCTTATGGGAAGTGTATGAAATTTTATTTTTTTGTTATGTCTATATATTCAACTCTATGTAACTCTTGAAGAAAAGATGAATGAAACCAAATTTTTTTGTGAGCAAACTTTGTGTTTTCTCTCTTCCGCACTTGCATCCAGGTGTTGAGCTCCGTGAGGGAGTAAATCCGGGTTCTCAAGGAACCTTGAGGAGGTGTGAGATCTCCAAAACCCAAACCCTAGGTTAGCCACTTCTACTCTATCACCCTAGCCGCCCACCATCCATATCAATCCACCAAACCCTAGCCTATCCCACTTCTCACGGCCTCTCTCTCCAAGTCTAGGCCGACCACCAGCATCTAGCTATAGTCCGGGTACTTCAGATCCAAAGCTCTTTCCAGTGGGAGTCGAATCAGCCTTCAAGAGAATCTGGATCTCAGCGACATCAGCCTTCAAGTTCTACAAACTTGTAAATCCTTCCCCGAGTCTCTGAATCCATCACTTGTTTTTTTTCTTCTTCACAGATCTTGAGTCCAGGAGAAGCTGATCCAGCCACGAGACCAGTATTGGAGGATCCATTGCGAGGATAGCCGAATCCTAGGATCCAACAATCTTCCCGAGAGAGTTCTTCCACCCAAATTCTGTGAAGATCACTGCCTGGTTGGTAACCCATCTATCCTCTCTATTTCTGTCCTGTTGAAAGTTCAGAGCGAAACCCTAGGTCTGGGAGTTTCTCAACCCCCAGTGATCCGTTACTTTTGAACTACTCTGATAACTTAGCTTCTTCTAAATTATACTTTCAATCCTTACCTAGTTTCCATCAACTTAGTTTAACTTTACTTTGAATCGAAGCCAATTTCTGAAATATAAAAAAAAAAAAAATTAATCTTAATTTTACTTCTGCATACGCTTCTTTGTTCTTTCGTTCTGCATCATTTTTGGTATCAGAGCTTTCGTGCTGCATCAATTTTGGTATCAGAGCTTTCGTCCTGCATCAATTTTGGTATCAGAGCCCTGTCTAGGGTTTCTGTTTTGATTGCTTGTTTGAGTCTCTCTCTTTTTACTTTGTCTGCTCGAAGTAGACTCCCCAGGACGTCCGGTCCTAGGAACGAAGCGAGGTGCAAACCTCCTCTTCCCATTCCACGAGGTGTTCCTAGGGTGTGTAGGGGATCCGTTGGGTTACAACTTCGTAGCAGAAATTGTAAACGGGGAAGTGCTCTATTTTCAGCCCGTAATTACACTGTTGCAGGAATTATTTCTCACTTCAGGTAACTCCAAATTTAGTGACTTTTGTCTTGCTGGAACCAGTATAATTGAAACTAATTTGCATAATTTTATCATGATTTATTGGTTTCCGTGCGATTTTTGAGAATTAAATTACTACAACTCTATTTTTGTGTTCTGCAATCCGATTATTTTTTTGAGTGTTCATCTCTTAATTCACCTTAAGGGCATTTGAGCATCTAAGATAAGGGGAGGAGTTGATAACCTCTCCTTAGCCCAAAACCACCACCCCTTCATTCGAACCTAAGCCTTTAATCTAAAATTGATTAGACCTAATTTGCCCTAGTGGGCTAGGGACATCAACAAGTCGGGTCAAGGCTAGTGTTGAGTCAGTTTGTCTGGTTACTCTGTGTGTGCTTTGTACTCAGTGTCTAGAATGGTGGTTCAGGGATTCCATCCCGAAGGGCTTGTGTGCTGGTCCGCCTACCTGGCCAATCTCTGATTGGTGTCTAGGATTGGCATTCAGGGACCTAACACTCCCCTTACACCTGCCTGGCTGAGTCCTGAGTTACTACAGGCTAGCTTGCCACTCTGATTGGGCATCTAGTTTGGGCTCTAGGTCTAGTTAGCCCGTAGTCGTTCAGTTGAGTCTCATTTTGTATGTTTGCTTGCATCATGTCTACCCGGAATGGAGTACCCTACCAACCTGGTCAAACCCAACCTGATTTAGAGGCCATGGTTAAAGCTCTTACTGAGAGTATGAACAAATTGAGTCAGGATGTGACTGCTAATGTTGCCCAGTGTAAAGAACAAGTCCATGAGAATTTTACCCAGCTTAGGGATCGAGTCCAAGTACTTGAAAAACGTAGACATCAAAATTGGACCCCTGATCCAAAATTTAATAGGCCCCAACCTCACCCATGCCAGGAACCTAGGAGGACCTTATACCGTGATCCCGAGCATAACCTTAGGAAGCCTAACCATGATATCTATAGTGTGGATCGTGTCTATAAGAGGTCCTTACAATATTCTAGACCAGTCACTCAACAACCCAAGTCTTCTAGATCAAACCGTTTAGATCCACATCCATGCCCAAGTAAGGTCTCTACTAGCTTGAAACCCAGTGTGACCCAGGTTCCTATATCTCAAGAATGTTTGTTTTATGGAGAAAGAGGCCATAAATCTAGTCAGTGCCCATGCATAGGACTGGCTTGTGCACAGCTAAGTGGTAAGAATCCTAAGGATGACATTAATGAGGGAGAACCTAAGCCTACCAATGAGGAAGAATGGTTAGGTATGACAAGCCTAGAATCAGTTGACCCGATTACCACTGACCCGAAACCCATTGAAGATGGCATCGAGGAAGTATATGATGCTGGCTTGAGTCTAGTTGATGAATGTGAGGGGGAAGAACTTGAAGAATGTGACATTGATACTATTGGTTCCTTACCTGAGGAGACCTTGGAGAGCAACCAAGTGGTAGGACCTAGTTCAGAAATTCAAGAGATTTGTGAGAATCAGGTTCCTTTAGTCAAATACCCCCAGGAAGAACTCATAGTGTTAGCCCGAGATATCAGTGAGTATCCTCTAATGACGGTCATTCCCCAAGTACCAATTGAAGATCTTTGCACTGAACTGTTTAAGTTTGCCCACCCTATGGTAGATCCTCTCCTTAGGATGACTGAATCAAGCCTCTTACAATTGGACCTTGTCCCATGCCCAGCCACTAAGGTCTCTCCCGTAATCTCAGTTGAACATCCTTGTCTTGAGCGGATTGATTCTCCCAGTCCTGTAGAAGTCCTCCTTATGATCCCAGACCCCTTCCTTCGCATGACTGACCTACCCTTCTATAGAGTATACCTTTCCTCACCCATAGGTCAAATTTCAAGTCTTGAGGTCATCATCCATAGGCCCTTCCATGAATCATTCTTTAATCCATTTCTTGAGAAAGTGGATCATTGTTTGCTTAGAGAACAAACCTTAACTATTGCAATCACATGTCCTAGGCTACTCCCCGAACCATCTCTTGATCCATTCCTAGGAATAGCAAACTTTTCCTTTCGTAAGGATGACCAGTTGACACTCATAGATCACCATTCAAACCTTCAGGACACTACCTTTAATCAGCAGGTAATTCAAGACTCCACCTCATATTTCCTCCCTTTCTCTAGGACTTCCAATGCTTCTTACACCATCCAAGTATACTTTGTCGAAGTCTTTAGAGTGAACCACGTGTCAGAACCTATTAGGTTTGCCACCTACTTCTGGAAGACCTTATGGCACCTACTAGGCACCCATGATAAGTTTTCATGCTCTGCATGCCATCCTCTGACCCAAGGTCAAACCTAGAGAGCCGTAGTTTGTTAGGTTTAGACCTAGGGTTCCTTTGAATAAAGTCCATTCTTTAGGAATGCATCGTCAGTCGAGTTTAGGACATTGTCTCAGATTTTGGTTAAGTAAGAATACTAGGAGTTGGGATTTGTATTTACCCAGGGCTAAATTTGCATATAATGTTTCGATCAATAGGTCTATAGGCTAGAGTCCCTTTGAAGTTGTTCATGGATACAAGCCTCACACACCACTTGATCTGATTTCACTATTAGTCCACACACACAAGTCTCTTGATGCACTTGCATAGCATGTAAAAGACTTGCATAAAGAAATTCATGCCAAAATAAATTTAAGTAATGAAACTTATAAGAAGTTGGCTGATTCTCAAAGGCGAGTCAAAACTTTTGTTGAGGGAGACTATGTAATGATTAGGTTAAGGCCTGAACGGTTTCCTCCTAGAACTGTTAGAAAGTTACATGCTAGAGGAGCTGGACCATTTAGAGTGGTGAAGAGAGTAGGATCCAATGCCTATATGCTCGAGTTACCTCCAGAACTAGGCATTATCTCCACTTTCAACATTACAGACCTAGTAGAGTATAGGGAGCCAGCTGTGATTCCCAGTGAGGCTTTTGAACCTAATCCTGCTCTTGAGAGTGAACCTGACCCTGTGTGTCCACCAACAAACTGGAGTGTGAGGAAAGAGCAGATTGAAAAGATCCTGGATGATCAGGTTATCTCTACTCGTAATCGAGGATACCAAAGATACCTGGTCCGCTGGCTAGGAAGGCCAGATTCTGATGACTCTTGGATCTCCCGAGAAGAATTACAAGAGTTGGACCCAGACCTCTTAGAGAGATACCAGAGCCAACTTGATCCATACTCGACAGGGTCGAGTTCCTCCCACCCTGGGAGAATTGGTCCGGGCACCAGACTCAGAAGAAGACTTCAGGGCTCCATCTGGATCTCTGATTGACATTGCCTGAAGAATTAGGGTTTTCTGGTTTTGTAATAAGGGTTGACTTGGTCAACTCAATTTTAGTTTGAGTCTGTATTTCCCTGCAATTTAAATTTTGTTGAGTCATGTTGACTCAATACAAGTCCTAGTAGTGGTCTAGGTCTTCTCCAAGGTGCCATATTTTCTCACAGGACCAAGCAAGTGGGCGCCACACTCCCAGCCACACGCCAGAGTCCAGGAGGTGCCACATCTCCATCCAGTGTGCCTTGGTCCCCACACCACAAGAAAGCAGGTCTCTTCTTTCATGTGCCACTTGGGGGAGAAATCCATCAAGATACCTCAATCCAAGGAGGAGCCAACTTCTTTCCAGATAAACCCAAGCCAGGATGGCAAGAATTTTTCTTGAAGAGAGGATCAAGGAGGTGCCCCACAATGTTCCATAAAAACCCAAGTTATAAAAGGGAAGAGAGCATGTCTTGGGGAGAAAATCAAGGAGGCACCCAAAAGTTTCCTAAAGTGCCAAAGCCATGAAAGGAAGAAGCCTAAACTTGTGGAGCAAGACTAGGAGGTGTCCAAAAGAGCCAAACCATGAAGGGAAAATCCTTGATTCATGGAGAGATACTAGGAGACACCCCCATAACCTGCCATTTGGAGCTGATTTTCAAGTTTTCTTGGAGTTTTTGGGTTGCCCACTCATGGAAGGAGTCTTGGGAAGAAAATTTGATGCCTAAAGTGTGGGTTAGTCCTATTAGTCCCACATGGAAAGTGTATGAAATTTTATTTTTTTGTTATGTCTATATACTCAACTCTATGTAACTCTTGAAGAAAAGATGAATGAAACCAAATTTTTTTGTGAGCAAACTTTGTGTTTTCTCTCTTCCGCACTTGCATCCAGGTGTTGAGCTCCGTGAGGGAGTAAATCCGGGTTCTCAAGGAACCTTGAGGAGGTGTGAGATCTCCAAAACCCAAACCCTAGGTTAGCCACTTCTACTCTATCACCCTAGCCGCCCACCATCCATATCAATCCACCAAACCCTAGCCTATCCCACTTCTCACGGCCTCTCTCACCAAGTCCAGGCCGACCACCAGCATCTAGCTACAGTCCGGGTACTTCAGATCCAAAGCTCTTTCCAGAGGGAGTCGAATCAGCCTTCAAGAGAATCCGGATCTCAGCGACATCAGCCTTCAAGTTCTACAAACTTGTAAATCCTTCCCCGAGTCTCTGAATCCATCACTTGTTTTTTTTCTTCTTCCCAGATCTTGAGTCCAGGAGAAGCTGATCCAGCCACGAGACTAGTATTGGAGGATCCATTGCGAGGATAGCCGAATCCGAGGATCCAACAATCTGCCCGAGAGAGTTCTTTCACCCAAATTCTGTGAAGATCATTGCCTGGTTGATAACCCATCTCTCCTCTCTATTTCTGTCCTGTTGAAAGTTCAGAGCGAAACCCTAGGTCTGGGAGTTTCTCAACCCCCAGCGATCCGTTACTTCTGAACTACTTTGATAACTTAGCTTCTTCTAAATTATACTTTCAATCCTTACCTAGTTTCCATCAACTTAGTTTAACTTTACTTTGAATCGAAGCCAATTTCTGAAATATATAAAAAAAAAAATTAATTAATCTTAATTTTACTTCCGCATATGCTTCTTTGTTCTTTCGTTCTGCATCATTTTTGGTATCAGAGATTTCG
This sequence comes from Areca catechu, assembly GCA_021397845.1. Classification (NCBI taxonomy): domain Eukaryota; kingdom Viridiplantae; phylum Streptophyta; class Magnoliopsida; order Arecales; family Arecaceae; genus Areca; species Areca catechu. Next base: position 105,119,977 of record CM038041.1, read on the forward strand.
TGCTGCATCAATTTTGGTATCAGAGCTTTCGTCCTGCATCACCTTGCGCCCGGCAGCGCCGCGACCCGCGCACGCCCGCGCTCTTGCGCACGCCCGGGACCTTGCGCACGCCCGGGGCCTTGCGCCTGCCGGAGCCATGACCCGTGCACGCCCGCACCCGGCCCCTTGCGCCCGGCGGTGACACGACCCGCGCACGCCCGGGGCCTTGCGCCGGGCGGTGCCATGACCTGCGCACGCCCGCTCCCTTGCGCGCGGCCATGGCCATGCGCCCGACGGTGCCGTGACCCATGCACGCCCGTGCCCGGTGCCCCAACCCGTCGGTGCCGTGAACCGCTCACGACCGTGCCAAGACCCGCACGCGCGCCCGGTGCTATGCACCGGCCCGTGCCATGACCAGCGCGCGCCGTGCCAGGACCGGCACGCGCCGTGCCCTCGCGCGAGCTCTGTGCCTCGCACCTGCCCGTGCCATGACCGGTGCACGCCCTTGGCATGACCTACGCGTGCCTTGCGCCCGCTCATGCCATGGCTCACGCCCAGATCCTCGTGCCAGGCAGCGCCGTGACCCGTGCAAGCCCGTGCCATGACTCGCGCGCGCGCGGGTGACACACGGGCCAGGTGGCCCCGTGACTCGCGCGCGCCCGGCGGCGCCGTGACCCACGCGCGCGCGCCCGGCGGCGCCGTGACCCGCGCGAGCGAGCCCGGCGGCGCCATGACCCGCACGCATGCCCGGTGACCCGCGCACGCCCGTGCCGTGACCCGCACCCGGAAGCGCCGTGACCCGCGCACGCCCGTGGCATGACCCGCGCGCGCACCCGGTGACCCGAGCCCGGCAGTGCCGTGACCCGTGCAAGCCGGCGCCGCGACCCGCGCGCGCACCCGGTGACCCGCGCCAGACTGCTCCGTGACCCACGCACACCCGTGCCGTGGCCCGCACATGCCTGTGCCGTGACCGCGCACGTTGCCTTGCGCCCGACGGTGCCGTGACCCGCGCACGCCCGCGCCATGACACGCGCCCGTTGACTTGCATACGGCAGCTCCGTGACCCGTGCACGCCCGCACCGTGACCCGTGCCTGCGCGCGCCCGGTGACCCGTGCATGCCCGTGCCATGACCCGCGCATGCCCGAGTCCGTAGTGCCCTTGTGCGCGCCCGGTGGTGGCATGACCCGCGCATGCCCGTGCCACGACCCGCGTGCGTGCACTCCCGATGCCCTGCGCATGGCAGCGCTGTGACCCGCGCACGCCCGTGCCATGACCCGCGCGCGCTCGAGCCCGCCGTGCCCTTGTGCATGCCCGATGCCTCGTGCCCGACGGTGCCATGACCCGCGCGCGCGCGCCCGTCGCCCTGCGCATGGCAGCGCCGTGACCCGCGCGCTTCCGTGCCATGGCCCGCGCGCGAGCGCCCGGTGACCCGCGCATGCCGTGCCACGACGCGCGCGCGCTAGTGCCACGACCCGCGCGTGCTTGAGCCCGTCGAGCCCTTGTGCACGTCCGGGGCCTCGCGCCCGGTGGGACATGGCCCGCGCGTGCCCGGTGACTTGCGCCCGGCTGTGCCATGGCCCGGGCACGCCCCTGCGGTGACCCGCGCATGCCCGATGACCTGCACCCGGCGGTGCCGCGACCCGTGCGCCTGCGTGCATCCCGCGGCCTGCCGTCCGTGCCCCTGCCCGGGCGTGCCTCGCATCCGGCCGTGCGATGCCGAGGCCTGCCATGGGATTCGGGTCTCTGTCGCCATGGCTCGGTTGCGGTAGCGTGGGCACTCACCGGGCCTTCGCAGAGGCTCCATCTCCGGAATCGAGCCCTTATTCTCCGTCACCCGTCACCACCATGGTAGGCCCCTATCCTACCATCGAAAGTTGATAGGGCAGAAATTTGAATGATGCATCGCCGGCACGTGGGCCATGTGATCCGTCGAGTTATCATGAATCATCGAAGTGCTGGGCAGAGCCCGTGTCGACCTTTTATCTAATAAATGCATCCCTTCCAGAAGTCGGGGTTTGTTGCACGTATTAGCTCTAGAATTACTACGGTTATCCGAGTAGCACGTACCATCAAACAAACTATAACTGATTTAATGAGCCATTCATAGTTTCACAGTCCGAATTAGTTCATACTTGCACATGCATGGCTTAATCTTTGAGACAAGCATATGACTACTGGCAGGATCAACCAGGTAGCACGTCCTCGAGCGACGCCGAATCCCCGCTGCCGCCGTCCCGTCGACCTGAGAAGGGGGGACGCCGGGATGGTACACGAACGTCGTCGCATCAGGGCAGGCAACGATTCGAGATGGGACGCGGGGCACGGGGGCCCCGGCACGATGATCCACCGCATCCGCGAGAGCACACGAAGCTAGGAGCGGGCCGAAGGAATGGGAGAACACGGAGGGACTCTCCAAACGGAGGGCGCTCGAGGACCGTACGAGGAACGGCACCCGCCGCTGCGGAGGTGGGGTAGCCGCAAGGGTCGCATGGCGAACGGACGAGTCCCGCAAGGGGGGTAGACCGCACGGGCAACTGACGGGTCGCAACGAGGGGCAACAAAGGGTCCGCCGAGCACGAGTGAAGGGATGCACCCACCGACGGTTGGCCACGACAAGGCAGGGAGCCCATCGCTGGATGCGCATCCAAGACCGCTCACACGCGGACACGGTCACCGCCGCGGCGCGCACCGCGCAACTCCCCCGCACGCGGAGCCTTGCGACCCGAGAGCGCACGAAGGAGGGGTTGTCGATGGGACACGTCGACAGCGGAAAACCGCCGAGCACGAGATACCACGAACCCACGAGGGACAACAGATGCACGGGGCACCGAGCCGCACCGGAGGGTGCGGGGATTTCCAATTTGACGAGGGGGGGTGGGTGTTTCGGGACGGGGGCATGGGAAGGGACCACCAAGAAGGACGGGGCCGACAGAGTGGGATCGCGAGGTCGACCAGACCAAAGAGCGCACTGACCTTGGTTCCGCGCGCACGCGGCCGCGATTTTCACCCGAGGGATCCGGACGGGGCCGATGGAGCGGGACCGGGAGGTCGACCGGACCAAAGAGCGCACCGACCTTGGTTCCGCGCGCGCGTGGCCACATTTTTCGCTCGAGGGATCCGGACGGGGCCGATTGAGCGGGACCGGGAGGTCGACCGGACCAAAGAGCGCACCGACCATGGTTCCGCGCGCGCGCGGCCGCATTTTTTGCCCGAGGGATCTGAACGGGGCCGATGGAGCGGGACCGCGAGGTCGACTGGACCATCGAAAACCGACCTTGGTTTCGCGCGCGCGCAGCCTCGATTTCGCCCGAGGGATCCGGACGGAGGCGATAGAGCGGGACCGGGAGGTCGACCGGACCATCGCACACCAACCTTGGTTCCGCGCACGCGCGGCCGCATTTTTCACACGAGGGATCCGGACGACGACGATGGAGCGGGACCGGGAGGTCGACCGGACCATCGAAAACCGACCTCAGTTCCGTGCGTGCGCGGCCGCGATTTCGCCCGAGGGATCTGGACGGAGGGGGACCGTGAGGTCGACCGGACCATCGCACACCGACCTTGGTTCCGTGCACGCGCGGCCGCGTTTTCGCCCAAAGGATCCGGACGGAGCCGATGGAGCTGGACCGGGAGGTCGACCGGAGCATCGCACACCGACCTAGGTTCCCCGCACGTGCGGCCTCGTTTTCGCCCGAATGATCCGGACGGAGCCGAAGGAGCGGTGCTGGGAGGTCGACCGGACCGGAGGACACCGACCTTGGTTCCGCGTGCGCGCGGCCATGTTTTCACCCGAAGGATTCGAACGGAGCCGAAGGACCGGGATGTCGACCGGACCGGATGGCACCGACCATGGTTCCACACGCGCGCGGCCGCGAAGATCCGGCACTCGGAAGGAGCGAAGAAGGGGCATCCCGGGGTGTTCCGAGGCACAAAGCTAGCTTGCGAATGCAAGGGAGGACCAAGACTCGCGCCCAAATGTCGCTAGACCCGAGTCATGGATGCCCAGCACGAGAGAGCACCCAGCGCACCCCGGACGCGAGTCCAGGATGTCCAGGATGCGCACACCATGCGCGGGGAAAAAGGGCGGCCAGGACTCGGAACCACACAGCGCAGGACGCGAGTCCCGGAGGGCACGACACAGGCGCGATCACAGAGCAGCCAGGACGCGAGTCCAAGGAGGCCTGGGCGCGCGCCGCGCGAGCAGAAAATCCAAAACAGATACCCGGGGGAGTACCCAAGGGTCGCGAGCAACGTTGCAGAAGCGGGGGAGGGCCGGGACTCGCGCCTGGACGCGCGCGGACGCGCATCTGGGGCGGCCATGACCCGCGCCCCGCCCGCAATGGGGCTTGCCAACCTACTACCCGCGCGGGGCATCCGGCCAAGGTCCACCCCGGGGGTTCCTGGGTCGCGAGCAGCATTGCAAATTCGGGGGCATGCCCCCCATCCGCGCGTGCCCCGCATGACCCGTGCCCGGCGCTGCCAGGACCCGCGCACGCCCGTGCCCAAGCGCGTGCCAGGTGCCCTGCGCCCGGCGCTGCCAGGACCCGCGCACGCCCGCGCCCATGCGCGCGCACGTTCCCCGTGCCCGGCGCTGCCAGGACCCGCGCCCGCCCGCACCCAAGCGCGTGCCCGGTGCCCCGCGCCCGCCCACGCCCATGCGCGCGCCCGTTGCCCCGCGCCTGCCCGCGCCCATGCGCGCGCCCGGTGCCCCGCGCCCGGCGCTGCCAGGACCCGCGCCCCGCCCGCGCCCATGCGCGCGCCCGGGGACTCGAGCCCGACGCTGCCAGGACCCGCGCACGCCTGCACCCATGCGCGCGCCAGGGACTCGAGCCCGGCGGTGCCAGGACCCGCGCACGCCCGCGCCCATGCGCGCGCCCTGGGACTCGAGCCCGGCGGTGCCAGGACCCGTGCACGCCCCGCCCTTGTGCGCCCCCGGGGACTCGAGCCCGGCGGTGCCATGACCCGGGCGCGCGCACAGCCGGGTTACCCGTGCACTCCCGTGCCATGACCCGCGCACGCCCGTGCCATGACACGTGCGGGCGCGTGCCCGGTGACCCGTGCACTCCCGTGCCATGATCCGCGCATGCCCGTGCCATGACCCGGGAGCGCGGGCGCCCGGTGACCCGTGCACTCCCGTGCCATGACCGGGGCGCGCGCATGCCCGGTGACCCTTGCACTCCCGTGCCGTGAACCGCGCATGCCCGTGCCATGACCCGGGCGCGCACGCCCGGTGACCAGTACACTCCGGTGCCATGACACGTTTACTTTCGTGCCATGACCGTGCACGCCCGCGCGTTGCCCCTTGCGCCCGGCAGCGCCCTGACCCGCGCAGGCCCGTGCCATGACCCGTGCATGCCCGCGCTCTAGCGCACGCCCGGGGCCTTGCGCCCGTCGGTGCAATGACCCGTGCACGCCCGCGCCCGGCCCCTTATGCCGGGCAGTGCCACGACCCGCGCACGCCCGGCGCCTTGCGCCCGTGATGCCATGACCCTCGCACGCCCGCTCCCTTGCGCGCAGCCGTGGCCTTGCACCCGGCAGTGCCGCGACCCGCGCACGCCCGTGCCCGGTGCCCGCGCCCGGCGGTGTCGTGACCCACTCACGCCCGTGCCAAGACCCGCTCGCGCGCCCGGCTATGCACCGGCCCGTGCCATGACCAGCGCGCGCCGTGCCCTCGCGCGAGCTCGGTGCCTCGCACCCGCCCGTGCCGTGACCGGCACACGCCCTTGGCACGACCCACGCGTGCCTTGCGCCCGCCGGTGCCCTGGCCCGCGCCCGGCTCCTCGCGCCCGGCAGCGCCGTGACCGGTGCAAGCCTGTAACACGACCCGCGCGCGCACCGGTGACACGCGCCAGGCGGCCCCGTGACCTGCGCACGCCCGTGCCATGACCCACGCGCTCGCTCCCGGTGGCGCCGTGACCCGCGCGCGCGCCCGGTGACCCGCGCACACCCGTGCCGTGACCCGCGCTCGGAAGCGCCATGACCCGTGCACGCCCGTGGCGTGACCCGTGCATGCCAGTGCCGTGGCCCGCGCGCACGCCCGGTGACCCGAGCCCGGCAGCGCTGTGACCCGTGCAAGCCCGCGCCGCGACCCGCGCGTGCGCCCGGCGACCCGCGCTCGGCTGCTCCGTGACCCGTGCACGCCCGTGCCGTGGCCCGCGCATGCCAGGGCCGTGACCCGCGCACGTTGCCTTGCGCCCGACGGTGCCGTGACCCGTGCATGCCAGCACCGTGACACGCGCCCATTGACTTGCGCACGGAAGCTCCGTGACCCGCGCATGCCCGCGCCGTGACCTGTGCCTGCGCACGCCCGGTGACCCGCGCACGCCCGTGCCAAGACCCGCGCGTGCCCGAGCCCGCAGTGCCCTTGTGCATGCCCGGCGGTGGCATGACCTGCGCACGCCCGTGCCACGACCTACGTGCACGCTCTCTCGTTGCCCTGCGCATGGCAGCGCCGTGACCCGCGCATGCCCGTGCCATGACCCGCGCGCGCTCGAGCCCGCCGTGCCCTTGTGCGTGCCCGGTGCCTCGCGCCCAGCGGTGCCATGACCCGCGCGCGCGCGCCCGTCGCCCTGCGCATGGCAGCGCCGTAACCCGCGCGCTTCCGTGCCATGGCCCGCATGCGAGCGCCCGGTGACCCGCGCACGCCGTGCCACGACGCGCGCGCG
>CM038041.1:105134121-105136621 GCA_021397845.1 Areca catechu
GAGCGATCCGTTACTTCTGAACCACTCTGATAACCTAGTTTCTTTTAAATTGTGCTTTCAATTATTACCTAGTTTCTTTCAATTTAGTTTAGCTTTCCTTTGAGTCAAAGCCATTTCTGAAAGTATATAAAAAAAAAATTGAATTAATCTTAATTTATTTCTGCATCGCATCATCTCTTCTTTCGTTCTGCATCAATTTTGGTATCAGAGCCCTATCTAAGGTTTCTATTTTGCTTGCTTATTTTGAGTCTCTCTCTTTTTACTTTGTCTGCTCGAAGTAGACTTCCCAGGACGTCCGGTCCTAGGAATGAAGCGAGGTGTAAACCTCCTCTTCCCATTCCATGGGGTGTTCCTAGGGCGTGTAGGGGATCCGTTGGGTTACAACTTCGTAGCAGGAATTGTAAACGGGGGAAGCACACTGTTTTCAGTCTGTAACTATCCTATTGCAGAAATTGTTTCTCATTGTAGGTAACTCCAAATTGCATGACTTTTATTTTTCTGGAACCAGTATAATTGAAGATATTTTACATAATTTTCCTGTGATTTATTGGTTTCCGTGAAAGTTTTGAGAGTTAAATTACTACAACTCTGTTTCTATGTTTCTGCAATTCAATTTTTTGGGTGACCATCTTCTAATTCATCTTAAGGGCAATTGAGCATCTAAGATAAGGGGAGGAGTTGATAACCTCTCCTTAGCCCAAAACCACCAGCCATTCATTCGATCCTAAGCCTAATTTTAAAATTTATTAGACTTAATTTGCCCTAGTGGGCTAGGGACACCAACAAGTCGGGTCTAGGCTAGTGTTGAGTCAGTTTGTCTTGTTACTCTGTGTGTGCTTTGTACTCAGAGTCTAGAACGGTGGTTCAGGGATTCTATCCCGAAGGGCTTGTGTGCTGGTCCGCCTACCTGGCCAATCACTGATTGGTGTCTAGGATTGGCAATTAGGGACCTAACACTCCCCTTACACCTGCTTGGCTGAGTCCCGAGTTACTACAGGCTAGCTTGCCACTCTGATTGGGCATCTAGTTTGGACTCTAGGTCTAGTGAGCCAGTAGTCGCTTTAGTCTAGTCACATTCTGTGTGCTTGCGTGCATCATCATGTCCACCCGGAATGGAGTACCCTCCGAACCTAGTCAAACCCAACCTGATTTAGAGGCCATGGTTAGAGCTCTTACTAAAAGTATGAACAAATTAAGTCAGGATATGAATGAGAATTTTACCCAGCTTAGGGATCGAGTCCAAGTAGTTGAGAAACGTAGACATCAAAATTGGACCCCTGATCCAAAATTTAATAGGCCCCAACCTCACCCATGCTAGGAGCCTAGGAGGACCTTATACCGTGATCCCGAGCATAACCTTAGGAAGCCTAACCATGATATCTATAGTGTGGATCGTGTCTATGAGAGGTCCTTACAATATTCTAGACCAGTCACACAACAACCCAAGTCTTCTAGATCAAACCATTTAGATCAACACCCATGCCTAAGTAAGGTCTCTACTAGCTTGAAACCCAATGTGACCCAGGTTCCTATATCGCAAGAATGTTGGTTTTGTGGAGAAAGAGGCCATAAATCTAGTCAATGCCCATGCATAGGACTGGCTTGTGCACAGCTAAGTGGTAAGAATCCTAAGGATGACATTAATGAGGGAGAACCCAAGCCTACCAAGAGGAAGAAAGGTTAGGTATGACAAGCCCAGAATCAATTGACCCGTTTACCACTGACCCGAAACCAATTAAAGATGGCATCGAGGAAGTATATGATGATGGCTTGAGTGTAGTTGATGAATATAAGGGGAAGAACTTGAAGAATGTGACATCGATACTATTGGTTCCTTACCTAAGGAGACCTTGGAGAGCAACCAAGTGGTAGGACCTAGTTCAGAAATTCAAGAGATTTGTGAGAATCATGTTCCTTTAGTCAAATACCCCCAGGAAGAACTCATAGTGTTAGCCCGAGCTATCAGTTCGTACCCTCTAATGACAGTCATTCCCCAAGTACCAATTGAAGATCTTTGCACTGAACTGTTTAAGTTTGCCCACCCTATGGTAGATCCTCTCCTTAGGATGACTGAATCAAGCCTCTTACAATTGGACCTTGTCCCATGCCCAGCCACTAAGGTCTCTCCCATAATCTCAGTTGAACATCCTTGTCTTGAGCGGATTGATTCACCCAGTCCTGTAGAAGTCCTCCTTATGACCCCAGACCCCTTCCTTCGCATGACTGACCTACCCTTCTATAGAGTATACCTTTCCGCACCCATATGTCAAATTTCAAGTCTTGAGGTCATGATCCATAGGCCCTTCCATGAATCATTCTTCAATCCAGTTCTTGAGAAAATGGATCATTATTTGCTTAGAGAACAAACTTTAACTGTTGCAATCACATGTCCTAGGCTACTTCCCGAACCATCTCTTGATCCATTCCTGGGAGTAGCAAACTTTTCCTTTCGTAAGGATGATCAGTTGACACTCATAGATCACCATTCAGACCTTCAGGT
>CM038041.1:105141621-105149121 GCA_021397845.1 Areca catechu
ACTCCACTTGTTTGGGGATTTGAAATTTCAAAATTTGTAAGGCTTTATTTAAAGCCTTGGACGCTCCTTGTAAAGAAATTGATGAGTGAATACAAATTTCCAGCAATTTTCTATGTGTTTCTATGTGCCTATGTGGGTCTTTGTGCCTAAGTGAACCTCTTCCTCTCCTCCATCATTTCTTCTCCCTAATCCTTCTCTTTTACTCTTCATCTTCCAAGCAATCCTCTTCCTTCAAAGCGAATTAAGGACATCCTCACAAGAAGAAGATCAACACTAACACAAGCTTCCACCATGGCACCAAGGATCATTTCCAACAAACTCTCATTTTGAGTTCCATCAATCTTCTCACTTCTAATTAAGTTTCTAATCATCTTGGTTTCTATGTTGCAGGGTTCTCTAGGCTCCAGATCCAAGAGGAAGGATTACTTGCTACAAACCAGAAAGTTAGAAGGCCCATCTTATGTGGTATGATCTTTCAATTGAGAACCTTAAGAGTGAATCCCTTGTGCTTGAGATTTCAATGCTTGAACTCCTAGTATTTTATTATCGGGATCATTAAATAGGGCTAGCTTGACTTGTGTACGAATTCTAGTCTTGTCCTATTTCTTTAAGATTTTGATAGTCCTCCTAGCTGGGTTTAAGTATAAGCATTTAGGATTTCTTATTTAGATCTCCTTGATCTTATATGTTGAATCACTCATATGCAAGTAGGAATTGCTAGTTAAATTTTGGTTAATCTCCTTTAGAGTTACAAGTTTGCATCCTCATCATGCATATCACACCAATCTTGGTATCAGAGCATGGTAGAATAAGTTCCTGATTGCATAGCATTAAGTCCTTGAAGTACTTGGATCGGGGGCGTTACCAGGCCGTCCGGTCTTAGGAGAAAGTAGGGTTTAAACACCCTCTCTTCCCATTCCACGGGGATTTCCTAAGGCGTGTCGGGGTACCATTGTGATTGACCCGTGAAAAAGAAAGCCAAAGGACTTCTTAGATTTCATTTATGAAGTTTGCATTGGGCACATTCTGTTTTTCTGCTTGCTGTATTTTCTGTAGACTGACTGTAATCCGCTAGAAACTCCAAAGGCAAGTACTACATTCCTTGTTGGAATTTTTTTTTTCCTGCTCCATTTTAAGTTGCTTATCATCGTTTTAAATTTCAATCTGAGAAAAAATTTACAAAAAAAATGAAAATTCCTGCAGTCTATCAGTGTTATTAGGGTTTATGTTCTGTTCTGTTCCTTTTCATTATCTTCATTTCAGAATCTGCCTAGAATAGTATAGATTTTATTTTGAATTTTCGTTTCATCTGGTATGTCATCTAGAAGTTAAGAGTTTTCTGTGATTTTTTTAGATTTTTCTGACATTTTTTTCTGCACTTATCAATACCACTTTTAAACTGCAACACACTACTTCTGCACCTGAAATTTGAAATTTGCATGCATCTCATGACAAATCAAATTAAGGGCATGAAATTGACATAGGGTCAGGATTTCATCACCTGTCCCTAGCTCAAAAATCACCAAATTGCATATTGATCCAATCCATAACTAAAATTGATTAGACATTAATTGCCCTAGTGGGTTAGGAACATCAATTTGGTCGAGCCCAGGTTATTGTCAACTCATTGTGTCAACTAGTCTTATGTGTGCCCTACTACTTGGTGTCTAGAATTGGGACTAAGGGCTTGGGTGCTGATCCATCTATCGGGCCAATTCCACCGGGCCTAGGTAGGCCAGAGACAGGATCTCACACTCCCCTTGTTCTAAAACCTGGCCAAGTATAGAGTTACTACAATCTAGCTTGCCACCTTGATTAGGCAACTAGCTTGGAACTCTAGGTCCAGTTCAATTCAATTGGGAAAGCTTGTGCAACCCATTTCTTCATCTATTATTGGAAGCTGGTGTCAAGGATTGAGGTTAAGTGGCTCAAGCCTAAGCGGTTCTTGTGGTTTTTAATTAGGACCCAGTGAAAGCTGGGGGAACCTCCCACAGACCCACCTCCTGACTGGCCAGTGGAAGAGAGTAGCTGTTGATTTGATTGTATCTAGTCAACTCAGTTTATTTTACTAACCGATTTAGAAAACTCGTAGTTCGGGTCTGAGTCTAATTGTTTGCATGACAACTAGGTCAGGCACACCTTACCACCCTTCACAAGCCTAACCTAGTTCATCCATGGAGACTAGTATGGAAAGCCTTATGAGATCTATGATCGAGAAGATGGACCATTTGGATGCTAAATTTGGTCAGTTCGAGGAAAGGGTAGGAGCCCTAGAAGAAGCTAGGTTGACCCCAACTAAACCACCTTCACCCAGATTACCTTCAGTTCATCCTAGAGCCCAACGACAGGAACACACACCTGACCCAATTCAAAGAAGACCGCATCAGGATTATGTTGATCATACTCCAGAACCACCTCCTAGAAGACCTCACTATGATACTTTTGATCAGGATGATCGGGCCCTAAGGAACATCCGTCTAGATGCACCAACCTTTGAGGGAAGCCTAGATCCTAAGGTGTACATAGACTGGGAGGCTGATATGGACCAGTATTTTGACTGGTATGATATGTCTGAAGAGAGAAGATTTAAGTTTGCCAGAATCAGACTAGTTCGTCAGGCTCGGTTATATTAGGGAAACGTGGAACGCATATCAAGGCAAATGGGAGATTTACCTATAGCAACATGGAGAGATATGAAGAGGAAACTTAGAGAGAAATATCTGCCTATGTCTTATCAGCAAAGGTTATTAGATCAGTGGCAACGATTGACACAGGGTAACAAGACCGTTTCTGAATACGTTGCTAAATTTGATGGGTTTGTGATGCGATGCAACGTAGTCGAGTCTGAAGCAGCCACTTTATCAAGGTTTAGATCAGGGTTGAATGATGATATAAAAGGGGAACTATTTTTAAGGGAAGTCCATGATTTAGATCATGCATACCAAGTTGCCACGGACTATAAGAGGTTTCAAAGGAGAGCTACATTTAGACGACCTGAATCTATTAGGTTTAACCCTCCTGTTAGCAGGCCTAGCTCAGTCCCTAGTCCCACCAATAGAACAAGGTCCAGCCCGAATCCAACCCTTAGACCCAATCCGACCACCCCCTTAATTCCTAGAGAAGACAAAGGAAAGAGCCCTGAAGTTCGAGGTGAGAGGGAGTGAGTCTGCTATAAGTGTCGTAAACCAGGTCATTTCATGAGCCAATGTCCCTCTAGAGCTTTACATATAGGGGAGGCAGAAGAAGGTGAATCAGAACCCCTGGAGAATGATGAAGAGGAGGTTTATGAAGCAGGGGATTGTTTGGCTGATGAGTATGAAGGAGATGAAGAGAACATAGACTCATCAGATTTGCTAGGAGTTGTGAGACGTATCATGACACAGACCAAGGAGCAAGAAGACTGGCATAGAACTAGCATCCTACACACATTTGTTAGGATAGGAGAAAAGGTCTGTAAGATCATCATCGATAGTGGAAGCTGTGTCAACGCTATTTCCACTAACGCAGCCAAAAGTCTAGGATTACCCATTGTACCACATCCCAATCCATATAAGGTGTCCTGGATCGATTCCACTCTATACCAATCAAGTCAAGATGTCAGGTTCAAGTCCAGCTTCAATCCTATCAGGGAAAGATCTGGTGTGATGTGCTTCCTATGGGGGTAAGTAGCATCATCTTAGGCAGGCCATGGCTGTTTGATCATGATGTGACCATCTTTGGTCGATCAAACTCCTGTGCTTTCAATTTCAATGGCAAGAAAATTATCATTCATCCAACCCAGCCTAAGGATAATGTCAAGAGAGGAGCTAGCAGCTTGAAAGATAAGAAGACTGGATTAAATTTAATAGGTGCAAAAGAATTAGAGCAAGATATCATGGAAGGAGCACCTATTTGGGTAGTAGCTGCTAAGGAAATTAAGGACCACAGCCCTGTAGAACACCCTCAAGAGGTCGTCCAATTATTGAAAGAATTTGAGGACGTGTTTCCAGAAGATCTCCTTGATAACCTTCCACCTTTAAGAGACATACAACACGCAATAGATTTAGTCCTTGGAGCGACTTTACCTAATTTGCCTCACTATAGGATGAACCCAACTGAACACCAGGAATTGCAAAGGCAAGTGGGTGAACTTCTTAGGAAGGGGTTTATTAAGGAAAGCTTAAGTCCATGTGCAGTCCCTGCTCTGCTGACCCCTAAGAAAGATGGCACCTGGAGGATGTGTATAGATAGCCGTGCCATTAATAAGATCACTGTAAAGTATAGATTCCCAATCCCAAGACTAGATGACATGTTAGATATGATAGCTGGATCGATAATTTTTTCCAAAATAGACCTAAAGAGTGGCTATCACCAGGTTAGGGTTAGGCCTGGAGATGAATGGAAGACCGCTTTTAAGACTAAAGATGGATTATAGGAGTGGTTAGTCATGCCGTTCGGTCTGTCCAATGCACCCAGCACTTTTATGAGAATAATGAATCAGGTGTTAAAGGTTTTTATCGGAAGATTTGTAGTGGTCTATTTTGATGATATACTTATATATAGCAAAACAAAGGCAGACCACTTAACCCACCTGAAACAAGTTTGTCAAGTCCTGAGAAAAGATAGTCTCTATGCCAATATCAAGAAGTGCGATTTCCTGACAAATAGAGTTATCTTTCTAGGATTCGTAGTCACATCTGAAGGGGTGTCCACTGATCCTGAGAAAATTAAATCCATAGTAGAGTGGCCTACGCCTAAGACTATCCACGACGTCCGTAGTTTCCATGGGTTATCCACCTTCTATAGAAGGTTTATCAAAGGATTCAGTACGATAGTGGCACCAATCACTGATTGTATTAGGAAGGGAAATTTCGAGTGGACTAAAGCAGCAGGTAAGGCCTTCCTAACAATTAAGGAGAAAATGACACAAGCACCTGTCTTAAGGTTACCCGATTTTACCAAGGTGTTTGAGGTTGCTTGTGATGCTTCTGGGGTCGGAATTGGAGGTGTCTTGAGTCAAGAGAATCACTCAGTAGCATACTTCAGTGAAAAGTTAAATGAGGCGAGACTAAGGTATTCCACGTATGATAAGGAACTGTATGCTGTAGTTCAAGCTCTACGATATTGGAGGCATTATCTTCTACCCCACGAGTTTGTCCTGTTCTCTGATCACGAAGCTCTTAGGCTCCTTAGTTCTCAAAAGAAATTAAACCCTAGGCACGGGAAATGGGTTGAATTCATACAAGCTTACATGTTCATTTTGAAACATCGTGCCGGTACTGAAAATAGGGTTGCTGATGCGTTGAGCCACCGTTCTATGTTGTTAACCTTTGTGAGCACTGAAGTAGTAGGGTTCGATAGATTGAAAGATGAATATCCCACATGTCCTGATTTTGGTCACATCTATCAATCCCTCCAACAAAGACCATCTAGTGAACCTAGTGATTATACACTGTTAGATGGATACCTTTTCAAAGGAAATCAGTTGTGTATTCCCAAGACCTCTGTTAGGGAATTTCTGATATGGGAAGTCCATGCTGGAGGTTTAGCAGGACATTTTGGCAGGAATAAAACCATCCTAGCAATGGAAGAACAATTTTTTTGGCCTGGTCTTAAAAAGAGCGTTGCCCAGATCGTAGCTCAGTATCGGACCTGTGCTGTTGCAAAACAGCAAAGACAGAACACCGGTCTGTACACACCCTTACCTATCCCTAATGGTCCATGGCAAGATATCAGTATGGATTTTGTGGTAGGTCTACCTAAAACTTCTAGGAAGCATGACTCTGTTTTCGTGGTTGTCGATCGTTTCTCCAAAATGGTGCACTTCATCCCGTGTTCTCAAACTTTAGATGCTTCGAAAGTGGCCAAGCTTTTCTTAGATCAGGTGGTTAAGCTTCATGGTTTACCCAAGACCATTGTGTCAGATAGAGATGTCAAGTTCACTAGCTACTTCTGGAAAACCCTCTGGCACATGTTAGGTACTAAGCTGAAATTCTCTACGGCCTATCATCCTCAAACCGATGGCCAAACTGAAGTAGTAAACCGAAGCTTAGGAAATCTCTTAAGATGTTTTGTCGGTGATAACCTAGGAAACCTGGACTTACTACTTCCTCGTGCTGAATTTGCCTACAACAGTTCGATCAATAGGTCTATTGGAAAAAGTCCATTCGAAGTGGTCCATGGATACAAACTTAGGAAACCTTTAAACCTAATTCCATTACCAGTACATACACGAATATCTGAGTCTGCTGAGTCATATGCACAGCATGTTAAGGATTTGCACAAGGAGATTAATCAGAAGATTCAAACAAGCAATGAACTCTATAGGCATATGGCTAACTCACATAAACGATTAAAGGAATTTAATGAAGGAGACTCTGTAATGATTAGGCTTAAACCAGAAAGGTTTTCCTCCGGGAACTATGAAAAACTCCATGCCCGAGGAGCCGACCCTTCAAAATAATAAGAAATTGGACCTAATGCTTGTGTAGTAGACTTACCACCTAGTTATGGCATTGTTTCTACATTTAATGTTCCGATCTGAAAGAATACAAGGAACCTGCATTAATACCTGATGAACCTTTTGGTCCTAACACTTCTCTTGAGAGTGAAATGCCAATTGAGTGTCCCACCACCAAATATTCCTGAGCGAAAGGAAAGAATTGAAAGGATCTTGGATGACCAGATCATCACTACTAGAAATAAGGGCTACCCACGCTATCTGGTTCGATGGCAAGGACGTCCTGAATCTGAAGATTCCTGGATCACCAAAGAGGACCTACAACAAATCGACCCGGATATATTAAAAACTTATCACTCGACAGGGTCGAGTTCCTCCACCCGGGAGAATTGGTGCGGGCACCAGAATCAGAAGAGCTCCAACCAATTCAAGCCCATTCCAAATCTTTATGGTTGGACTAGAGAGTCCGGTAACCTTTCTTTATTTGTGAGTCCAAAAGAATCATGTAAGTCGAGTCCATGTTGGGTCCTGTAATCTTTCTTTTGAGTCCAAAATAATCATGTAATCGAGTCCAGGTCGGGTCTAGTCTTAGTCCAATCCAAATGGTCAACTAGCATCAAGCCTAAAGAAGACTCCAATGTATACCCCAAATCAAGACCAAAGCTAACTCAATTGGGGGACACATGCCACATCACTTGCGCACCTCAACTTGGGACCACATGCCATGTCAAGAGGGGACCACATCCACCTCACACCCACCCTCCCACAAAGGGCGCCATCCCAAGTTCAAATTCAAGGAAGTTGGCCAAGGAGGATTTAAAGCAAGAAAATTAGCCCTCCCCCCTTATATTACTCCACTTGTTTGGGATTTGAAATTTCAAAATTTGTAAGGCTTTATTAAAGCCTTGGACGCCCCTTGTAAAGAAATTGATGAGTGAATACAAATTTCCAGCAATTTCTATGTGTTTCTATGTGCCTATGTGGATCTTTGTGCCTAGTGAACCTCTTCCTCGCCTCCATCATTTCTTCCCCTAATCCTTCTCTTTTACTCTTCATCTTCC
>CM038041.1:105154121-105186621 GCA_021397845.1 Areca catechu
AGACCGGGAGGTCATCGAGACCATCGCACACCGACCTTGGTTCCGCGCGCGCGCGCGGCCGCGCTTTTCGCCCGAATGATCGGACGGAGCCGATGGAGCGGGACCGGGAGATCGACCGGAGCATCGCACACCGACCTAGGTTCTGCGCGCGCGCGCGCCCGCATTTTCGCCCGAAGGATCCGGACGGAGCTGAAGGAGCGGGACCGGGAGGTCTACCGGACCGGAGGACACTGACCTTGGTTCCGTGCGCGCGCCGCCGTGTTTTCGCCCGAAGGATCCGGACAGAGCCGAATGACCAGGACATCGACTGGACCAGACGGCACTGAACTTGGTTCCGCGCGCGTGCGGCCGCGAAGATCCGGCACTCGGAAGGGGCGAAGAAGGGGCATCCCGGGGTGTTCCGAGGCACAAAGCTAGCTTGCGAACGCAAGGAAGGACCAAGACTCACGCCCAAATGTCGCTGGACCCGAGTCACGGACGGCCCAGCACGAGAGAGCATCCAGCGCACCCTGGACGCGACTTCAGGATGTCCAGGATGCGCGCACCATGCACGGGGCAAAAGGGCAGCCAGGACTCGGAACCACACAGAGCAGGACGCGAGTCCCGGAGGGCACGACACTGGCACGATCACAGAGCAGCCAGGACGCGAGTCCAAGGAGCCCTGGGCGCGCACCGCGCGAGCAGAAAATCCAAAACAGATCCCCGGGGAGTACCCAAGGGTCGCGAGCAATGTTGCAGAAGCGGGGGAGGGCCGGGACGCGCGCCTAGACGCGCGCGGACACGTATCCGGGCGGCCATGACCCGCGCCCAACCCAAGGGGGCTTGCCAACCTACTACCCGTGTGGGGCATCCGGCCAAGGTCCACCCCGGGGGTTCATGGGTCGCGAGCAGCATTGCAAATTCGGGGGCATGCCCCGCGTCCGCGCGTGCCCCGCGTGACCCGCCCCGCCCGGCGCTGCCAGGACCCCGCGCACGCCCGTGCCCAACACGCGCCCCGGTGCCCCGCGCCGGCGCTGCCAGGACCCGTGCACGCCCGCGCCCATGCGCGCGCGCCCGATGCCCCGCGCCCGGCGCTACCAGGAGCCGCGCCCCCCGCCCGCCCATGCGCGCGCACCGTTGCCCCGCAGCCCGGCGCTGCCAGGACCGTGCCCGCCCGCGCCCATGCGCGCCGCCCGTTGCCCCACGCCCGGCGCTGCCAGGACCCGCACACGCCTGTGCCCATGCACGCGCCCGGTGCCCCGCGCACGGTGCTGCCAGGACCCGCGCCCAAGCGCGCGCCCGTGCCCCGCGCATGGCGCTGCCAGGACCCGCGCCCGCCCGCGCCCATGTGCGCGCCCGGGGACTCGAGCCCGGCGTTGCCAGGACCCGCGCACGCCCGCACGCCCATGCGCGCGCCCGGGGTTCCGAGCCCGGTGCTGCCAGAACCCGCACACGCCCATGCCCATGCGCGCGCCCGGGGACTCGAGCCCGGTGGTGCCAAGAACCGCGCACGCCCGCGCCCATGCGCACGCCCGGGGACTCGAGCCCGGCGCTGCCAAGACCCGCGCACGCCTGCGCCCTTGCGCGCGCCCATGGACTCGAGCTCGGCGCTGCCAGGACCCGTGCACGCCGTGCCATGACCCGGGCGCGCGCGCACCGGTTACCCGTGCACTCCCGTGCCATGACCCGCACACGCCCGTGCCATGACACGTGCGCGCGCGCGCCCGTTGACCCGTGCACTCCTGTGCCATGACCCGCGCACGCCCGTGCGATGACCCGGCGCACGCGCGCCTGGTGACCCGTGCACTCCCGTGCCATGACCGGGGCGCACGCATGCCCGGTGACCCTTGCACTCCCGTGCCGTGAACCGCGCATGCCCGTGCCATGACCCGGGCGTGCACGCCTGGTGACCCGTGCACTCCGGTCCATGACACGTGCGCGCGCGAGCGCCCGGTGACCCTTGCACTTCCGTGCCATGGCCGTGCACACCCGCGCACTGCCCCTTGCGTCCGCAACGCCGTGACCCGTGCACGCCAGTGCCATGACCCATGCACGCCCGCGCGCTGCCCCTTGTGCCCGGCAGCGCCATGACCCGCGCACGCCCTTGCTCTTGCACATGCCGGGGCCTTGCGCCCGTCGGTGCCATGACCCGTGACGCCCACGCCCCGCCCCTTGCGCCCGGCGGTGCCACGACCCGCGCACGCCCGGGGCCTTGCACCCCGCCGGTGCCATGACCCGCGCACGCCCGCTCCCTTGCGCACGGCCGTGGCCTTGCGCCCGGCAGTGCCGCGACCTGCGCACGCCCGCGCCAGGCGGTGCTGTGACCCGCTCACGCCCGTGCCAAGACCCGCGCGTGCTCCCGGTGCTATGCACCGGCCCGTGCCATGACTAGCGCGCGCCGTGCCAGGACCGGCACGTGCCGTGCCCTCGCGCGAGCTCGGTGCCTCGCACCCGCCTGTACCGTGACCGGCGCACGCCCTTGGCACGACCCGCGCGTGCCTTGCGCCCCCCCGTGCCATGGCCGCTCCCGGCTCCTCGCGCCCGGCAGCACCGTGACCGTGCAAGCACGTGCCACGACCCGCGCGCACCCCGGGTGACACATGCCAGGCGGCCCCGTGACCCGCGCGCGCCCGTGCAATGACCCACGCGCGTGCGCCCGTGCAATGACCCACGCGCGCGCGCCCGGTGACGCCGTGACCCGCGCGCGCGTCCGGTGACCCGTGCACGCCCGTGCCGAGACCCGCGCCCGGAAGCACCGTGACCCTGCATGCCCGTGGCATGACCCGTGCATGCCCGTGGCATGACCCGCGCGCGGGCCCGGCAAACCCGCGGCCGGCTGCTCCGTGACCCACGCACGCCCGTGCCGTGGCCCGCGCACGCCAGTGCCGTGACCCGTGCACGTTGCCTTGCGCCCGACGGTTCGGTGACCTGCGCACGCCACGCCCGTGCCGTGACACGCGCCCGTTGACTTGCGCATGGCAGCTCCGTGACCCGTGCACTCCTGCGCCGTGACCCATGCCAGCGCGCGTCCGGTGACCCGCGCACGCC
Organism: Areca catechu; assembly: GCA_021397845.1. Lineage (NCBI taxonomy): Eukaryota > Viridiplantae > Streptophyta > Magnoliopsida > Arecales > Arecaceae > Areca > Areca catechu. Next base: position 105,157,149 of record CM038041.1, read on the forward strand.
CATGCCATGACCCGTGCGTGCCCGAGCCCGCAGTGCCCTTGTGCACGCCCGGGTTGGCATGACCCGTGCACGCCCGTGCCACGACCCGCGTGGCGCCGCTCCCGTTGCCCTGCGCATGGCAGCACCATGACCCGCGGACGCCCGTGCCATGACCCGCGCACGCTCGAGCCCGCCGTGCCCTTGTGCGTGCCCAGTGCCTTGCACCCGGCAGTGCCATGACCCGCCCGCGTGCGCCCGTCGCCCTGCGCATGGCAGCACCTTGACCCGCGCGCTTCCGTGCCATGGCCGCGCGCGAGCGCCCGGTGACCCGCGCACGCCATGCCACGACGCGCGCATGCTAGTGCCACAACCTGCGCGCGCCCGAGCCCGCCGTGCCCTTGTGCGTGTCCGGGGCCTCACGCCCGGCGGGACATGGCCCGCGCGCGCTCGGTGACTTGCGCTCGGCTGTGCCATGTCCCTGGCACACCCCTGCGGTGACCCGTGCATGCCCGATGACCTGCACCCGGCGATGCGGCTACCCACGCGCCCGCGTGCGTCCCACGGCCTGCCATCCGCGCCCCCCACCCGGTGTGCCCCGCATCTAGCCGTGTGATGCTGGGGCCCGCCATGGGATTCGGGTCTCCGTCGCCATGGCACGGTCGCGGTAGCGTGGGCGCTCACCGGTCCTCATGGAGGGTTCGGAGTCGCACCCGCGCTCTCGGGATGCGTGTCTCGACGTGCACGGCACGAGCACCCGCCCGGAGCATCTTGGTTTCATCCAATGCGGCAAACCCGGCACTCCAGGAGGGGCATCCGACCAAAGGCAGGGAGTGGCAGGGGAGAGCATGCCGTCTCCAGTCTCGGCGGGCTGGGCACCTGCGGCCCGACCTCTTAGAGAGATACCAGAGCCAACTTGATCCATACTCGACAGGGTCGAGTTCCTCCCACCCGGGGAGAATTGGTGCGTGCACCAGACTCAGAAGAAGACTTCAGAGCTCCATCTGGATCTCTGATTGACCTTGTCCGAAGAATTAGAGTTTTCTGGTTTGTAATAAGGGTTGACTTGATCAACTCAATTTTAGCTTGAGTCTATATTCCCTGCAATTTATTTTTGTTGAGTCATGTTGACTCAGTAGTGGTCTAGGACTTCAACCTGGATGTCACATTTTCTCCAAGGCCAAGCAAGTGGGTGCCACACTCCCAGCCACATTCCCAGCCACACGCCTGAGTCCAGGGGTGCCACATCTCCATCCAGTATGCTCTGGTCCCCACACTACAAGATAGCAGGTCCCTTCTCTCATGCGCCACCTAAGGAGAAGACAATCTGGGATCCACAATTCAAGGGGGCGGCCAAGGAGTTTCCATAAGAGCCAAGCTATGAAAAGAAAGGAGCAAAGCTTGGGGAGGAAGACTAGGAGGAGCCCAAGTAATTCCAAATAAAACCAGGTATGAAAGGAAGGAAATTTCTCTTGAAGAGCAAGGTTAGGAGGCGCCCAAATACTTCCAAATAAGACCGAGCATGGAAGGAAAATATTTTTTCTTGAAGAGCAAGGCTAGGAGGCGCCACCCACTTTCTTTTGAAGCCACCAATCAGCATTTTTGGAACCTTTTGGCCAGCCATATGTGTGGAAATTGATCCTATAAACCTAATTTGAAGATCCCCCTCATTAGTCCCACATGGAATGATGTAAAACCCTACTCTCTTATAAAGTCCTATAAATTAAACCCCTCTTGTAAATTTTAAAGCAATCTGATGAATGAATCCAATTTAAGTGTGAGCAAACTCTGTGTTTCTCTCTTCCGCACTTGCATCCAGGTGTTGAGCTCCGTGAAGGAGTAAATCCTGGCTCCCCAGGAACTTTGAGGAGGTGTGAGATCTCCAACCCCAAACCCTAGGTTAGCCACTTCACTCCCAAACCCTAGCCGCCCATCATCCTCTTCTTTCCACCAAACCCTAGCCTATCCCACCTCTCATGGCCACTCTCTTCAAGTCAAGGCCGACCATCAGCATCCGGGTCCAGTCCGGATACTTCAGGTCCAGAGCAATTCCTAGAGGAAGTCAGATCAGCCTCTAGGAGAATCCGGATTTCAGCAACATCAGCTTTCAAGTTCTTCAATCTGGTAAATCCTTCCTTGAGTATCTGATTCCATACTTGTTCTTCTTCTTTCCTAGATCTTGAGTTCAGGAGAAGCCGACACAGCAGCACAGGACCAGTATTTGAGGATCCATTGCGAAGATATCCGAATCCATGGATCCAACAATCTGCTCGAGAGAGTTCTTCCACCAAACTCTGTGAAGATCACTGTCTGGTCGGTAACCCATCTCTTTTCTTTATTTCTGTCCTGTTGAAAGTTCAGAGCGAAACCCTAGGTCTGGGAGTTTCTCAACCCCCAGCGATCCGTTACTTCTGAACCACTATGATAACCTAGTTTCTTTTAAATTGTGCTTTCAATTATTACCTAGTTTCTTTCAATTTAGTTTAGCTTTCCTTGAGTCAAAGCCAATTTCTAAAAAAATATATATATAAAAAAAAAGAATTAATCTTAATTTATTTCCGCATCACATCATCCTCTTTTGTTCTGCATCATTTTTGGTATCAGAGCCTAGTTTAGGGTTTCTGTTTTGCTTGCTTGTTTTAAGTCTCTCTCCTTTTTACTTTGTCTGCTCGAAATAGACTCCCCAGGATGTCCGGTCCTAGGAACGAAGTGAGGTGCAAACCTCCTCTTCCCATTCCACGGGGTGTTCCTAGGGCGTGTAGGGGATCCGTTGGGTTACAACTTCGTAGTAGGAATTGTAAACGAGGGAAGCACCTTATTTTTAGTCTATAACTACCCTGTTACAGGAATTGCTTCTCATTGCAAGTAACTCCAAATTGCATGATTTTTATTTTACTAGAACCAGTATAATTGAAAATATTTTACATAATTTTCCTGTGATTTATTGGTTTCCATGAAATTTCTGAGAATTAAATTACTGCAACTCTGTTTCTGCATTGTCTGCAATTCAATTTTTTTTGAGTGATCATCTCCTAATTCATCTTAAGGGCATTTGAGCATCTAAGATAAGGGAAGAGTTGATAACCTCTCCTTAGCCCAAAACCACCACCCACTCATTCGATCCTAAGCCTAATTTTAAAATTTATTAGACTTATTTGCCCTAGTGGGCAAGGGACATCAACAAGTCGGGTCAAGGCTAGTGTTGAGTCAGTTTGTCTAGTTACTCTGTGTGTGCTCTGTACTCAGTGTCTAGAACAGTGGTTCAGGGATTCTATCCCGAAGGGCTTGTGTGCTGGTCCGCCTACCTGGCCATTGATTGGTGTCTAGGATTGGCATTTAGGGACCTAACACTCCCTTACACCTGCCTGGCTGAGTCCCGAGTTACTACAGGCTAGCTTGCCACTCTGATTGGGCATCTAGTTTGGGCTCTAGGTTTAGTTAGCCCATAATCATTTCAGTTGAGTCTCATTTTGTGTGTTTGCTTGCATCATCATGTCTACCCGGAATGGAGTACCCTACCAACCTGGTCAAACCCAACCTGATTTAGAGGCCATGGTTAGAGCTCTTACTGAGAGTATGAACAAATTGAGTCAGGATGTGACTGCCACTGTTGCCCAGTTTAAAGAACAAGTCCATGAGAATTTTGCCCAGCTTAGGGATCGAGTCCAAGTACTTGAGGAACCTAGTTATCAAAATTGGACTCCTGACCCAGATTTTAATGTTCCTCAACCTCACCCACACCAAGAGCCTAGAAGACCTTTATATAGAGATCCTGAACCTAATCATAGGGGACCTGACCTAGAACCTGAAGATAGAGATGATAGGTTCATTCGGAACATCAAATTAGATGCATCCACTTTTGATGGTAGCTTAAACCCTAAGGTGTATTCTAATTAGGAGGGTGAGATGGACCAGTACTTTGAGTGGTATGCCATGTCTGAGGAAAGGAAGTTCAAGTTTGCCAAGATGAAGTTAGTACGTCAAGCTAGGTTATACTGGGGGAACATTGAGCTAACCACTAGAAGACGAAATGTAGAGCCCATAACCACTTGGCAGGGTATGAAAGAGAAGCTTAGAGATAAGTATCTAACCATTTCATACCAGCAGAATCTGTTAGACCAATGGCAGACTTTGAAACAAGGGAACCGATCTGTATCAGACTACATAACCACCTTTGATGAGTACCTAATGAGATGTGATGTGAGTGAAGCCCATGAGGTCACTTTGTCTAGGTTTAGGGCTGGACTTAGGGAAGACATAAAGAGGGAGTTGTTCCTGAGAGAGGTTACTGACCTAGACCAAGCCTATCAGATTGCACTAAACACTGAGAAGTTTCAAAGAGGACCCATGCCTTCTAGGGTTAGTGCCCCAATCCCAAGAATTGGACCTAGCCAAGTTACCCCTAGCAAGCTTAATCAGGGTATTCCCACCCCTAGGCCCATGGACAAAGGTAAGGCACCTGACACCTAAAGAACCCCTAGTATCATCTGTTTTAAGTGCCAGAAGCCCGGTCATATCTCTAACCAGTGCACAACCATAGCTTGTTTAAGTACCATAAGGTAGGTCATGTTTCTAGCCAGTGCCCTCGTAGATCCCTTTACATAGAAGAAGGAGAAGAAGAGAATTCCGGGCCCAATGAAGAGTTTGAAGAAGAAGTTTATGAGGCCGGAATGAATTTGGTCGATGAGTATGAAGGAGAGGAGGAATCCACAGAGTCTGACCAATTAGGGGTTGTGAGATGCATCCTGTCCCAGAATAGAGTTCAGGAAGATTGGCGTAGGACTAACATCCTACAGACTTTCCTTAAACTAGGGGATAAGGTATGTAAAATCATCATAGATAGTGGGAGCTGTGTGAATGCCATTTCTGCTAGCACTGTCAAAATGTTAGGCTTAACCCCAGTCCCCCACCCCAACCCCTATAAGGTTTCTTGGATAGACTCTACCTCTATACCCATCCAGTCTAGATGTCAGGTCCAAATCCAAATGTAATCCTATCTAGAGAAGATTTGGTGTGATGTCTTGCCCATGGGGTGAGCAGTATAATTCTTGGAAGACCTTGGTTATATGATCATGATGCCACCCTCTTAGGAAAATCCAACACCTGTGTCTCTAGCTTTAATGGGAAGAAAATCACAATCCATTCAGTCCTTCCTAAGGACAAGATAGCTAAAGGACCCAATAAGGTCAGAGAAATGAAGACTGGGCGAACCTAATTAGTGCTAAGGATCTAGAACAAGAAATTCATAGTGGTTCACCTATTTGGATGTTGACTGCTAAGGAACATAGGACTCCGACACCCTCAGAGCCTCCTCAGGAAGTTAAACCTTTGTTAGAAGAATTTGAGGATGTTTTTCCCGAGGATCTGCCAAACCACCTTCCACCTCTTAGGGATATCCAGCATTCCATAGATTTAGTCCCAGGAGCTAATTTACCCAACTTGCCCCATTATAGGATGAATCCATCTGAGCATAAGGAACTGCAAAAGCAGGTTGGAGAATTGTTGAGGAAGGGGTTCATTAGAGAGAGTCTTAGCCCTTGTGCAGTCCCTGCACTTCTAACCCCGAAGAAGGATGGCACGTGGAGGATGTGTGTTGATAGTCGTGCCATCAACAAAATCACAATCAAGTATAGGTTCCCCATCCCTAGACTAGATGACATGCTAGATATGATGGCCGACGCAATGGTTTTTTCTAAAATTGATCTCAAGAGCGGCTATCATTAGGTTAGGATTAGACCAGGGGATGAGTGGAAAACCGCTTTCAAAACTAAGGATGGTCTCTATGAATGGGTTGTTATGCCTTTTGGGTTGTCCAACGCCCCTAGTACTTTCATGAGGATTATGACCCAGGTACTTAGAGCTTTCATAGGGAAGTTTGTAGTGGTCTATTTTGATGACATCCTGATCTATAGTAAGACCCCTGCAGACCACCTAGGCCAGCTTAGACAAGTCTGCCAAGTTTTGAGGAATGATAGTCTCTACGGTAATCTCAAAAAGTGTGAATTCATGACCGGTAGAATTATCTTCCTTGGTTTTGTAGTAACACCTGACGGCGTGGCTGCCGATCTAGAAAAGATTAGGTCCATAGTAGAATGGCCAGAGCCGACCAATGTGCATGAAGTCAGAAGTTTCCACGGCTTGGCTACCTTCTATAGGCGATTCATCAAGGGGTTTAGTACTGTAGTTGCTCCCATCACAGACTATATTAGGAAGGGAGAATTCCAGTGGACTAAAGCAGCCCATAAAGCCTTCCTAGATCTTAAGGATAGGATGATCCAGGCACCCATTTTGAGGTTACCCGACTTTTCAAAGGTATTTGAGGTTGCCTGTGATGCTTCAGGAGTAGGCATAGGTGGAGTCCTAAGCCAAGAGAACCATCCCGTAGCATTCTTTAGTGAAAAACTTTATGATGCTAAGCTTAGGTATTCTACCTATGATAAAGAATTTTATGCGGTAGTGCAAGCTTTGCGTTACTGGAGACATTATTTGCTACCGCAAGAATTTGTGCTGTTTTCGGACCATGAGGCTCTTAGATTCTTGAATTCCCAAAAGAAGCTTAACCCTAGGCATGCTAAGTGGATAGAGTATATCCAGTCCTATACTTTTGTTTTAAAACATAAAGCTGGGTCTGAAAATAAGGTAGCTGATGCCCTTAGTCGTCGATCTTTGTTATTGAATTCTGTTAGGGTTGAAGTCATAGGGTTTGAGCAGATCAAAAAGGAATATGAGTCATGTCCAGATTTTAAGACTGTGTACCAGGATCTACCTCAAGGACCATCTAGTGACCATAAGGATTATACCATTTTAGATGGCTTTCTGTTCTTTAAGAATAGGCTTTGCATCCCTAGAACATCTCTTAGGGAATTTTTGATTTGGGAAATTCATGCTGGAGGTTTAGCTGGCCATTTTGGAAAAGACATGACCACCCTGGCTATTGAAGACCATTTTTTCTGGCCTAGCTTAAAAAGAGATGTAGCACACATTGTGGCTAGGTGTCGGACCTGCGCTGTTGCCAAACAGCGAAAACATAACACCGGCCTTTATACCCCACTCCCTGTCCCAGATCGTCCTTGGCAAGATGTGAGCATGGACTTTGTGTTAGGTTTGCCTAAGACCCAGAGGAGGCATGACTCTATCTGTGTTGTAGTCGACCGATTTTCCAAGATGGGCCATTTCTTGCCTTGTTCTCAAACATTTGATGCGTCTAAGGTAGCCACCCTGTTCTTTAATAAGATAGTTCGACTCCATGGCCTACCTAAGACAATTGTTTCCGATAGGGATGTCCGGTTCACCAGCTATTTCTGGAAAACCCTCTGGCATAAGTTAGGGACAAAACTTATGTTTTCAACTGCCTATCATCCCCAGACTGATGGCCAAACCGAAGTAGTGAACCGTAGTTTAGGCAATCTGTTAAGGTGTCTTGTTGGTGAAAACATTAGGAACTGGGATTTGTACGTACCTAGAGCTGAATTTGCATACAATGACTCGGTCAATAGGTCTATGGGTAAGAGTCCATTTGAAATTGTGCATGGTTACAAATCTCACACACCTCTTGACCTAGCTCCTTTACCAGTCCACACACGAGTCTCTCCGAGTCTGCCGAAGTTTTTGCACAGCATATAAAAGACTTGCATAAAGAAATTCATGCCAAATAAATTAAGTAATGAAACTTATAAGAAGTTGGCTGACTCTCAAAGGCGAGTCAAAACTTTTGATGAGGGAGACTATGTAATGATTAGGTTAAGGCCTGAACGTTTCCTCCTGGAACCGTTAGAAAGTTACATGCTAGAGGAGCTGGACCATTTAGAGTGGTGAAGAGAGTAGGATCCAATGCCTATGTGCTCGAGTTGCCTCCAGAACTAGGCATTAGCTCCACTTTCAACATTACAGACCTAGTAGAGTATAGAGAGCCAGCTGTGATTCCCAGTGAGCCTTTTGAACCTAATCCTGCTCTTGAGAGTGAACCCAACCCTGTGTGTCCACAAACAAACTGGCCTATGAGGAAAGAGCAGATTGAAAAGATCCTGGATGATCACGTTATCTCTACTCGTAATCGAGGATACCAAAGATACTGGTTCGCTGGCAAGGAAGGCCAGATTCTGATGACTCTTGGATCTCCCGAGAAGAATTACAAGAATTGGACCCAGACCTCTTGGAGAGATACCAGAGCCAACTTGATCCATACTCGACAGGGTCGAGTTCCTCCCACCCCGGGAGAATTGGTGCGGGCACCAGACTCAGAAGAAGACTTCAGAGCTCCATCTGGATCTCTGATTGACCTTGCCCGAAGAATTAGGATTTTCTGGTTTGAAATAAGGGATGACTTGATCAACTCAATTTTAGCTTGAGTCTGTATTCCCTGCAATTTATTTTTGTTGAGTCATGTTGACTCAGTAGTGGTCTAGGACTTCAACCTGGATGTCACATTTTCTCCCAAGGCCAAGCAAGTGGGCGCCACACTCCAGCCACACGTCTGAGTCCAGGGGTGTCACATCTCCATCCAGTATGCTCTGGTCCCCACACCACAAGATAGCAGGTCCCTTCTCTCATGCGCCACTTTAGGAGAGACAATCTGGGATCCACAATTTCAAGGGGGCGTGGTGCGGGCACCAGACTCAGAAGAAGACTTCAGAGCTCCATCTGGATCTCTGATTGACCTTGCCCGAAGAATTAGGATTTTCTGGCTTGTAATAAGGGTGACTTGATCAACTCAATTTTAGCTTAAGTTTGTACTCCCTGCAATTTATTTTTGTTGAGTCATATTGACTCAGTAGTGGTCTAGGACTTCAACCTGGGTTGTCACTTTTCTCCCAAGGCCAAGCAAGTGGGCGCCACACTCCCAGCCACACGCCTAAGTCCAGGGGGCGCCACATCTCCATCTAGTATAATCTGGTCCCCACACCACAGATAGCAGCTCCCTTCTCTCATGCACCATTTGAGAGAAAGCAACCAGGGATCCACAAATCAAGGGAGCGGCCCAAGACCTTCCATAAGAGCCAAGCTATGAAAGGGAAGAAATTCTTCTTGGAGAGAACTTCAAGGAGGCGCCCATTCCCTGCCGAAAATACCCAAAACAAAGATGGGAAGGACCATGACTTAGGGAGAAAGAAAAGGAGGAGTCCAAAGAGTTGAGCCATGGAAGGAAAGAAATCCTCTCTTGAAGAATAAAGCTTGGAGGTGCCATCTACCTTCCTTTTAAAACCCAAATCAATTTTTTGGAACCTTTGGCCAGCCATATGTGTAGGGATTGATCCTACAATCCTAAATTGAAGATCCCCTCCTTTAGTCCCACATGGGAAGATGTAAACCCTACTCTCTTGTAAAGTCCTATAAATTAAACCCTTCTTGTAAATTTGAAAGTAATCTGATGAATGAATTCAAGTTCTTGTGTGAGCAAACTCTGTGTTTTCTCTCTTCCGCACTTGCATCCAGGTGTTGAGCTCCGTGAGGGAGTAAATCTGGGTTCCCAGGAACCTTGAGGAGGTGTGAGATCTCCAAACCCAAACCCTAGGTTAGCCACTTCACTCCCAAACCCTAGCCGCCCATCATCCTTCTCTTTCCACCAAGCCCTAGCATATCCCACCCCTTACGACCATCCTCTTCAAGTCAAGGCCGACCCCAGCATCTGGGTCCAGTCCGGATACTTCAGATCCAGAGCAATTCCCAGAGGAAGTCAGATCAACCTCCAGGAGAATCCGGATTTCAGCACATCAACTTTCAAGTTCTCATCTGGTAAATTCTTCCTTGAGTATCTGATTCCATCACTTGTTCTTCTTCTTTCCCAGATCTTGAGTCCAGGAGAAGCCGACTCAGCCACAGGACCGTATTGGAGGATCCATTGCGAAGATATCCGAATCCGAGGATCCAACAATCTGCTCGAGAGAGTTCTTCCACTAAATTCTATGAAGATCAATGTCTGGTTGGTAACCCATCTCTTCTCTTTATTTCTGTCCTATTGAAAGTTCAGAGCGAAACCCGGTCTGGGAGTTTCTCAACCCCCAGCGATCCGTTACTTCTGAACTACTCTGATAACCCAGTTTTATTTAATTGTGCTTTCAATTATTACCTAGTTTCTTTCAATTTAGTTTAACTTTTCTTTGAGTCAAAGCTGACTTCTGAAAATATTTAAAAAAAAAAAGAAAAAAAAAAACCACAAAAAAAGAATTAGTCATAGTTTACTTCCGCATCGCATCATCTTCTCTTTTGTTCTGCATCAGGGCGGCAAAGGAGTTTCCATAACAGCCAAGCTATGAAAAGAAAGGAGCAAAGCTTGGGGAGGAAGACTAGGAGGTGCCCAAGTAATTCCAAATAAAACCAGGTATGAAAGGAAGGAAATTTCTCTTGAAGAGCAAGGTTAGGAGGCACCCAAATACTTCCAAATAAGACCGAGCATGGAAGGAAAATAATTTTTCTTGAAGAGCAAGGCTAGGAGGCGCCACCCACTTTCCTTTTGAAGCCACCAATCAGCATTTTGGAACCTTTTGGCCAGCCATATGTGTGGGAATTGATCCTACAAACCTAATTTGAAGATCCCCCTCATTAGTCCCACATGGAAAGATGTAAAACCCTACTCTCTTGTAAAGTCCTATAAATTAAACCCCTCCTGTAAATTTTAAAGCAATCTGATGAATGAATCCAATTTATGTGAGCAAACTCTGTGTTTCTCTCTTCCGCACTTGCATCCAGGTGTTGAGCTCCGTGAGGGAGTAAATCCGGGTTCCCCAGGAACTTTGAGGATGTGTGAGATCTCCAACCCCAAACCCTAGGTTAGCCACTTCACTCCCAAACCCTAGCCGCCCATCATCCTCTTCTTTCCACCAACCCTAGCCTATCCCACCTCTCATGGCCACTCTCTTCAAGTCAAGGCTGACCATCAGCATCCGGGTCTAGTCCGGATACTTAGGTCCAGAGCAATTCCCAGAGGAAGTCAGATCAGCCTCCAGGAGAATCCGGATTTTAGCAACATCAGCTTTCAAGTTTTTTAATCTGGTAAATCCTTCCTTGAGTATCTGATTCCATCACTTGTTCTTCTTCTTTCCTAGATCTTGAGTTCAGGAGAAGCCGACTCAACCACAGGACCAGTATGGAGGATCCATTGCGAAGATATCCAAATCCGAGCATCCAATAATCTGCTCGAGAGAGTTCTTCCACCAAACTCTTTGAAGATCACTGTCTGGTCGGTAACCCATCTCTTCTCTTTATTTCTGTCCTGTTGAAAGTTCAGAGCGAAACCCTAGGTCTGGGAGTTTCTCAACCCCCAGCGATCCGTTACTTCTGAACCACTCTGATAACCTAGTTTCTTTAAATTGTGCTTTCAATTATTACCTAGTTTCTTTCAATTTAGTTTAGCTTCCTTTGAGTCAAAGCCAATTTCTGAAAATATATATATATATTATAAAAGAATTAATCTTAATTTATTTCGCATCGCATCATCCTCTTTTGTTCTGCATCACGTCCGCCATGGCACCCTCGCCGGTGCACGACCGTGCCTTCACCTCGCCGTTCGACGCGGGCGAGCCATCCCGCCACGCCGCGACGACAGGCCCTCCGCGCGCCACCGCGGTCGGTGCGATGGCATCCCGCACGTGCCCGCTCGCGGTCGTCGCTTCGCCGCCGCCCCGTCGGTGGTGGTCGATAGGTCCGCGCGCTGCACGTGACCTCCGACCTCGTCGCGGGACCCGCATCCGGATCGGGGTTGCGCCCTCGCGCGGGTTGGCTCGGGGGGAGGGGTTTCGGGATCGTGGGGTGGGGTACGAATCCGTGCGACTCGGGGCTGGATCTCAGTGGATCGTGGCAGCAAGGCCACTCTGCCACTTACAATGCCCCGTCGATATTTAAGTCGTCTGCAAAGGATTCTGCACGCCACCCGTCCGGAATTGCACTCTATGGCGGCCGCCCGCGACCGCTACGCCGTGGGGCTGCGCCTGCGACACGAGCCCTTAGGGGCTGAGGTCCCCTACTGCGGGTCGGGAGACGGACGGCGGGCTCGGGCACCGCTTCACTAGCATGGATTCTGACTTAGAGGCGTTCAGTCATAATCCGGCACATGGTAGCTTCGCGCCACTGGCTTTTCAACCAGCACGATGACCAATTGTGTGAATCAATGGTTCCTCTTGTACTGGGTTGAATTACTATCGTGGCACGGCCATCAGTAGGGTAAAACTAACCTGTCTCACGACTGTCTAAACCCAGCTCACGTTCCCTATTGGTGGGTGAACAATCCAACACTTGGTGAATTCTGCTTCACAATGATAGGAAGAGCCAACATCGAAGGATCAAAAAGCAACGTCGCTATTAACACTTGGCTGCCACAAGCCAGTTATCCCTGTGGTAACTTTTCTGACACCTCTAGCTTCAATCTCGAAGCTCTAAAGGATCGATAGGCCACGCTTTCACGGTTCGTATTCGTATTGGAAATCAGAATCAAACGAGCTTTTACCCTTTTGTTCCACACGAGATTCTGTTCTCGTTGAGCTCATCTTAGGACACCTGCGTTATCTTTTAACAGATGTGCCACCCCAGCCAAACTCCCCACCTTACATGTCTTTCCGCCCGGATCGACCCACCGAGGGCTGGCCTTGGAGCCAAAGGAGGGGCCGGGCCCACTTCTGACTCACGGAATAAGTAAAATAACGTTAAAAGTAGTGGTATTCACTTGCGCTGCCGGGCCGGCTCCCACTTATCCTACTCCTCTCAAGTCATTTCACAAAGTCGGACTAGAGTCAAGCTCAACAGGGTCTTCTTTCCCCGTGATTCTGCCAAGCCCGTTCCCTTGGCTGTGGTTTCACTGGATAGTAGACAGGGATAGTGGGAATCTCGTTAATCCATTCATGTGCGTCACTAATTAGATGACGAGGCATTTGGCTACCTTAGAGAGTCATAGTTACTCCGCCGTTTACCCGCGCTTGGTTGAATTTCTTCACTTTGACATTTAGAGCACTGGGCAGAAATCACATTGCGTGAGCATCCAGGGGACCATCGCAATGCTTGTTTTAATTAAACATCGTATTCCCCTTGTCCGGACCAGTTCTGATTCGGCTGTTCGATGCCCAGGGAAGGCCCCCGAGGGGGGCATTCCTGGTCCGTCCCCTGGCCGGCACGTGACAACCTGCTCTCACCGCGGGCGCAGCTCGAGCAGTCCGCCGACAGCCGACGGGTTCGGGGCCGGGACCCCCATGCCCAGCCTCAGAGCCAATCCTTTCCCCGAAGTTATGGATCTATTTTGTCGACTTCCCTTGCCTACATTGTTCCATGGGCAGAGGCTATTCACCTTGGAGACCTGATGCGGTTATGAGTACGACCGGGCATGGGCGGCACTCGGTCCTCCGGATTTTCACGGGGCAACGGGGGTGCACGGACACCGCGAGACGTGCGGTGCTCTTCCGACCGCTGGACCCTACCTCCGACTGAGCCGTTTCTAGGGGGGGGGGGCCGTTAAGCAGAAAAGATAACTCTTCACGGGGCCCCCGCCGGCGTCTCCGGACTTCCCAACGTTGCCGTCAGCCGCCATGTCCCGGCTCGAGAATTTAACCCAATTCCCTTCGAAGCTCCCGCGGTGACACGCTCTCTGACGGGCCTCCCCCGTCTCTTAGGATCGGCTAACCCATGTGCAAGTGCCATTCACATGGAACCTTTCCCCTCTTCGGCCTTCAATGTTCTCATTTGAATATTTGCTACTACCTCCAAGATCCGCACCGACGGCGCTCCGCCCGGGCTCGCGCCCCGGGTTTTGCAGCAGCTGCCGCGCCCTCTACTTCATCGGGGCCTGTCGCTCGCCCCGATGGCCGGGTGTGGGTCGCGTGCTTGAGCGCCATCCATTTTCGAGGCTAGTTGATTCGGCAGGTGAGTTGGTTCCCACTCCTTAGCAGATTTCGACTTCCATGACCACCGTCCTGCTGTCTTAATCGACCAACACCCTTTGTGGGATCTGGGTTAGCGCGCAGTTGGGCACTGCAACCTGGCTTCCGGTTCATCCTGCATCGCCAGTTCTGCTTACCAAAAAATGGCCCACTTGGAGCTCTCGATTCCGTGGCATGGCTCAATGGAGCAGCCGCGCCATCCTACTTATTTAAAGTTTGAGATAGGTCGAGGGCGTTGCACCCCGATGCCTCTAATCATGGGCTTACCCGATAGAACTCGCCCACGAGCTCCAGCTACTAGATGGTTTGATTAGTCTTTCGCCCCTATACCCAAGTCAGACGAACGATTTGCACGTCAGTATCGCTTCGGGCCTCCACCAGAGTTCCTCTGGCTTCGCCTCGCTCAGGCATAGTTCACCATCTTTCGGTCCCGACAGGCATGCTCCAACTCGAACCCTTCACAGAAGATCGGGGTCGGCCGGCGGTGCGCCCCTTCTGCGGAGGGTGGGGGCTCCCGCCCGTCAGCTTCCTTGCGCCTTCCGAGTTTCGCGCACCGTCGACTCGCACGCATGTCAGACTCCTTGGTCCGTGTTTCAAGATGGGTCAGATGGGGAGCCAGCGGGCCGTTGCTTGGGGCACGTCGGTGCCCCAGGGGCATGCTGGGACGGTGCGCGCCGGATCCCGGTCGCGCAGACGGCATCTCCGCGGCGGGTTCGACCGTCGGGCTTCGACCTCGACGCGGCCCGCCCGCAATGGTCCGCGCCCGAGCCGAGTGGCAGACCGGCTTGCCGCCGTTCCGCATCCGGCCGGGGGCATCGCCGGCCCCCATCCGCTTCCCTCCGGCAATTTCAAGCACTCTTTGACTCTCTTTTCAAAGTCCTTTTCATCTTTTCCCTCGCAGTACTTGTTCGCTATTGGTCTCTCGCCCGTATTTAGCCTTGGACGGAATTTACAGCCCGATTGGGGCTGCATTCCTAAAAACCCGACTCGTCGACAGCGCCTCGTGGTGCGGCAGGGTCCGGGCCGAACGGGGCTCTCACCCTCCGGGACCCCTTTCAGGGGACTCGGGCCGGTCCGTCGCTGAGGACGCTTCTCCATACTACAATTCGAGGGGCGCGCCCCCCGATTTCAAGCTGGGCTGGTCCCGGTTCGCTCGCCGTTACTAGGGGAATCCTCGTAAGTTTCTTCTCCTCTGCTTATTGATATGCTTAAGCTCGGCGGGGGTGGCCCGCTTGACCGGGGTCGCGATCCGTCGTCACCGCCCCGACCCGCGGGGGGGGGGGAGGGGGCGTGCACGGTGGGGGCGTGCGGGAAACTATCGGGTCCGCGGCACGGTGGCAGGATCGCGGGAGCGCGTCCACATTACCATGTCCGGCCCGCTGGCGGCCCGGTCTTTGGGCCCGTCGCGCCGGGGGGGGTGCGGGGGATAGTCTCCGCATCCGGTGCCCGGAGCGTGCGCGGCCCGGGGGGAGCGGAGCGTCGCTGTTCGGCATGATGCCCAGGCAGGCGTGCCCTCGACTGGGGTGGCTCGTGATGGGGAACCCTAATGCTAGTCATGCAAGAAAATCACTCTTTAGGATGTAAACAAGCTAGGTGTTCATTAAGCATGTATTAAGAAAGCGATTTAAAGATCATAGGGTCAAACCGCGCAACCCCTCATGCTGAAACCAACAAAACAAAGTGAGGTTAACCCAGGACTCAAGGATTAAGAAACCCTCGATCTTAGGACTTGCACACATTCAATATTGCAGATCTAGAGTATGGAAGAGGGGGGGGAGGAAAAGGGTCCTTTGACAGTATTTGCAACACACGATTGTTCACACGTCCTCGGAAGATGCGACTTGGACGGTCAATAACCAATACACCGAATCAATCAGAAATTCCAAGCTCTTGGTAGTGGCAAGATCGTCTCGGAAGCTCGGTACCGGAGAGAACCCTACAAAACACGAAGGCGGATTAGTTCGGGGTGAAGTATCAAAATAACAACCAGAAAAGATAGAGGAGGGATGCAAGGAGGTTTCTGAAATTCGGGCAGTATCGAAGGAGATAAACAGGGCCTCGCGCCTGGCGACGTTGTCAAAGACAACGAAGGGAGTAGAACCTCACGCTCTGCGACATTGCGATTGCAACGAAGGAAGACTCAAGGCCTCACACCTCTCAACATTACTGGAATAATGAAGGCTTTGGAGAAGAGAAGTAGCTGCATTTCATTTCAAAGTTTTTTTTTTTTCTTTTTCATACAAGAGGACCTCCCTCATTTTATAGACTTAAGAGGGGATCCAATACAATCATGAAGATCAAAATAGAAAATACAAAAGCTGGGGCTGCTGCAGGTGATTGACAAAGCTGGGGCTGCTGCAGGTGATTTGACAAAAGCTGGGGCTGCTGCAGGTGATTTGACAAAAGCTGGGGCTGCTGCAGGCTAATTTGATGGAAGGGGGCTGCTGCAGGCTAAAAGCTGGGGCTGCAGGTGATTTGATGGAAGGGGGGCTGCTGCAGGTGATTTGATGGAAGGGGGCTGCTGCAGGCTAAAAGCTGGGGCTGCAGGCATCGGCAGCAAGCTTGGCTCCCTCATGCTTTAAAAAGCGGAAAAAAATCCCACCTTTGTATCTTAGTTTCTTCATTAAATCTCTCCTTTATAAGGCTTGCTTTAAGATCCACAAAAAAGGGTTCCAAAATAGATGCCGGGTGCAACAAAATGGTGCCAGATGATTCAAGGCCCGGATCTTCCTATGAGATCCAAAGAGAATTCTGAATTTCTGAGAAGGTGTCCCCACCAATCCTCCTGGGGTGGGAAGAACTCGACTCCGTTGAGTAGAGGTTTGTTCGGCTTTGATACTCCTCCAAAAGATCCGGATCGATACGTTGTAGGTCCTCCCTGGTAACCCATGAGTCCTCTGATTCGGGGCGACCTTGCCATCTTACCAAGTAGCGTTGATATCCATTTCGTCGAGTACTGATAGCTTGATCGTCCAAGATTCGCTCGATCTTCTCTCTTCGCTCAGGCCAATTTAGTGGACACTTGGGGAGGTTCTCTCTCAATCAAAGGATCAATCCCGAATGCCTCACTAGGTATTACTGCCGGTTCCCTATACTCAATTAAATCTGAAATATTGAAAGTAGAACTAATGCCTAGATCAGGGGGTAACTCAAGCACATAGGCGTTGGGTCCAACTTTCTCAATAATTTTGAAAGGTCCAGCACTACGGGAATGCAGCTTCTTTACGGTTCCCGAGGGAAACCGTTCTGGTCTGAGTCTTATCATGACATAATCCCCAATAGAAAATTCCTTGAATCGCCTTCTTAAATTAGCATGTCTTTATAAGCATCATTACTTGTTTTAATCTTTTGAGTGATTTCCTGATGCAGATTTCTAATATGCTGTGCAAAAGACTCAGCTGACTCGGATGCTCTACCATGCAAAGGCAGGGGAATCAGATCAATGGGCTTATTGGGTTGGTACCCAAGGACAATCTCAAATGGGCTTTTACCAGTAGTTCTATTCACAGAGCTATTATAGGCAAACTCGGCTTTTGGTAACAGTAAGTCCCAGTTTTTAATGTTTTCGCCTACAAGACACCTAAGCAAGTTTCCTAGGCTTCGATTCACAACTTCAGTTTGACCATCAGTTTGGGGATGATAAGCAGTGGAGAATTTCAACTTGGTCCCTAACATGTGCCAAAGGGTCTTCCAAAAGTAACTGGTGAACCTAAATCTCGATCAG
The DNA here is from genome assembly GCA_021397845.1 of Areca catechu. Taxonomy (NCBI): domain Eukaryota; kingdom Viridiplantae; phylum Streptophyta; class Magnoliopsida; order Arecales; family Arecaceae; genus Areca; species Areca catechu. The sequence goes on from CM038041.1 coordinate 105,174,708, forward strand.
AAGTGATGGTTTTCGGTAGGCCATGAATCCTAACGACCTCATCTAAAAATAGCTTGGCTACCTTAGAAGCATCGTATGATTGGTTACAGGGCAAGAAGTGGGCCATTTTGGAAAACCTATCAACCACAACAAAAATGGAGTCATGCTTCCTTTGGGTTCTAGGTAATCCTAACACAAAATCCATACTAATCCTGCCAAGGGCAACTAGGGACGGGCAAAGGGGTGTACAAACCAGTGTTCTGCTTTTGCTGTTTTGCAACAGCGCACGTTCGACACCTGGCCACAATTTGGGTGACATCCCTTTTCAGACTTGGCCAAAAGAAATGTTCCTCTACAGCTAGGATGGTTTGTTTTTCCCGAAATGGCCAGCTAAACCTCCTGCGTGTGTCTCCCAGACCAAAAATTCCCTTACAGACGTTCTTGGGATGCATAGCCTATTCTCCTTAAACAGATAACCATCTAACAAGGTGTACTGACTGTGTTCCTTAGATGGTCCGATACTCAAGACTTGATGAATCTTTCCGAAATCAGGACAGGTATCGTACTGCTCTTTAATCTGGTCAAACCCTACAACCTCAGTTCTAACAGTGCTCAGAAGTAAAGATCGGCGGCTCAGGGCGTCGGCAACCTTATTGGCAGTTCCTGCTCGATGTTTCAAAACAAAGGTATACGCCTGGATATACTCTACCCACTTAGCATGTCTAGGGTTCAACTTCTTTTGGGAACTCAGATACCTTAAGGCCTCGTGATCAGAGTACAACACAAATTCATTTGGTAAAAGGTAATGCCTCCAATATCTTAGTGCTTGCACTAAGGCATAAAATTCCTTGTCATAGGTAGAATACCTAAGCTTAGCCTCATTGAGCTTCTCACTAAAAAAGGCTACTGGGTGGTTCTCTTGGCTTAGGACTCCTCCTATTCCTACCCCTGAGGCATCACATGCTACCTCAAACACTTTGGAAAAATCGGGCAATCTTAGGATGGGGGCCTGGGTCATTTTCTCTTTCAGCTCTAAGAAGGCTTTGTCAGCCGCCTTGGTCCACTGGAAGGCTCCCTTCCTAATGCAATCAGTGATGGGTGAGACAACAGTGCTGAAACCCCTAATGAATCGTCTATAAAAGGGCTAGTCCGTGGAAACTACGAACTTCAGTAATAGAGGTTGGTATAGGCCACTCAACTATTGACTTGATCTTCTCGGGATCAGCGGCTACTCCTTGTGGGGTCACGACAAATCCTAGGAAGACAACCCTACGGGTCAGAAACTCACACTTCTTAGGATTTGCAAAGAAGCTGTCTTTCCTAAGAGCCGAACACACTAACCTAAGGTGGTCCAGGTGGTCCTTCTCATTCTTGCTGTAAATCAGGATGTCGTCAAAATAGACTACCACAAACTTACTGATGAACATCCTAAGGACCTGGGTCATGATTCTCATGAAAGTGCTGGGTGCATTGGATAACCCAAAAGGCATGACTACCCACTCGTACAAACCATCCTTAGTCTTGAATGATGTCTTCCATTCATCCCCGGGTCGGATTCTAACTTGATGGTAGCCACTCTTAAGGTCAATCTTGGAGAAAATGGTGGCTCCAGCCATCATGTCTAAGAGGTCGTCTAGACGGGGTATGGGAAACCGGTACTTGATGGTGATCTTGTTGATAGCTCGACTGTCGATGCACATTCGCCATGTGCCATCCTTTTTGGGTGTCAAAAGGGCTGGGACGGCACAAGGACTCAAACTCTCCTTGATAAAACCTTTATTTAGCAACTCACTAACTTGCTTTTGGAGCTCTAAGTGTTCTGTGGGGTTCATCCGATAATGGGGCAAGTTAGGCAAGGTGGATCCTGGGACAAGGTCAATGGCGTGCTGGATGTCCCTAAGGGGTGGAAGTTGGTTGGGCAGATCATCTTGAAATACATCCTTAAATTCTTCCAAAACTTCCAAAACTTCTAGAGGGGGTTCTTTTACTGTAGATTCCCTAATCTTTCTAGCAGTCAAGATCCAAATAGGGGAACCTTCTATAATCTCCTTCTGTAGCTCTTTGGCGTTAATTAAATTCAATCCAGGAGTTTTCTTCTTCAAAGAGCTAGCTCCCTTCTTAACCTCATCCTTAGGGGGAACGGGATGGATCACTATCTTCTTTCCTAAGTGGTTGAAGGAACAGGAATTGGTCTTACCGAACAGGGGTGGCATCATGGTCAAAAAGCCAGGGTCTTCCTAAGATGATGCTGCTAACCCCCATTGGCAGCACATCACACCACACTTTTTCCTGATACGACTGCAACTGGATGAGGACTTGACACTGGAGCTTGATGGGAATGGAGGTAGAATCTATCCAGGATACTTTGTAAGGGCTAGGATGGGGGACTGGTGTTAGCCCTAAAGTCTTGACGGTGCTGGCGGAAATGGCATTGATACAACTACCACTATCTAAGATAACCTTGCAAACTTTCTCTCCAATCTTAATGAAAGTATGTAGGATGTTGGTCCTACGCCAGTCTTCTTGTTCCTTAGATTGGGCAAGGATGCGTCTAACAACTCCACACAAGGTAGTGGGATCACAGGTTTCCTCATCTCCTTCGTACTCCTCTGCTAAAGTCAGTCCTTCCTCATACACCTCTTCTTCCAACTCATGAACAGTCTCGGGGTTCTCTTCTCCCTCTAAATCACCTATATGGAGGGATCTAGTGGGACATTCACTGGCGTAATGGCCGGACTGGTGACATCTAAAGCAAACGCCAGATTTTCTGGGGACCTCTACAGATTTACCCTTATTGTCTTGAGGTCGGCTGGGAATGGGTCTAACAAGGCTGGGTCTACTAGACCCGGGTCGACTAGGGTCAGTCCGATTTTGGTCAGGTCGACTCAGGTTTGGATGGCCTGGATTAGACTGGGCTGGTCTAGGGTATAGACTCCTAGTGGGTTCGATCTTTCGATAGGCGGGAGTCCTATGAAACTGCTCAAAATCCCTAGCTACTTGGTAGGCCTGCTCTAGATCTTTTACCTCCCTCAGGTAAAGCTCTCTCTTCAACTCCTCTCTCAAACAGACCTAAATCTAGACAAAATCACAGCCTCAGATTCGTTCATCCCACACCTCATGGCCAACTCATCAAACTGGGCAATATACTCTGTGGCACTCTTGTTTCCTTGAATCAACCTATGCCACTGATCCAAAAGGCGTTGGTGGTAAGACACGGGTATGTACTTTTCCCTAAGCTTGGCTTTTAACTCTCCCCAGGTGGCTATGGGTTCCTGTTCTCTTTGCCTCATTAGTCTCTCAACAGTATCCCAATACATCCGGGCTTGGCGAATTAACCTAAGCTTGGCAAACTTAAATTTCCTACCCTCCGTCATCTCGTACCACTCGAAATACTGGTCCATTTCCTTTTCCCAGTCCAGGTATACCTTGGTGTCTAGGGTGCCATCAAATGTGGGGGCTTCAAGTCTAATGCTCTTAAAAGCCCTATCTTCCAGATCAACAAACTCCCGACGGGGTCTTCTAGGGGAATGATCTCGGCATAGATCAGGTTGCTGGGCCCTCCTAGGATATGGTTCCTCAAATGGGTCAAAAGCTCTCTCTCCTAGGGGTAGGTTCTTCGAAAGGATCAAAATTCCTAGCCCTCCTAGGGTGTGTCATCGAAGCTGGGGTGTCAGAACGCTGCTGCTGGGCTCCCTCTATGGTATCCAATCTAGCCTCCAACTGGTTCAACCGGTTATCCAAGTGACTGGTCAATTGGGCAGATAACTGGGCTGACATTTGGGCAAAATGCTCTGACATAGTCCTTAGAAGCCTCTTGAGGATTATCCATAGGTGTCTCAGGTTGGTATGATGTCCCTGCCCTAGTAGACATGAATCAAGCACACAAGCAGAATTCCGACTAAGGGTAACTAGACCTAGAATCTCAACTGGGGCCCAACTCAATGCAACAGGCTACCTTGTAGTAACCCTTATCCTTGGCCAGGTAGATGTAGGGGAGTGAAAGGTCCCTTTCTGCCAACCTTAGACACCAATCGGGGATTGGCCAGGTACGGCGGACCAACTCACAAGCCCTAGATTCACCAACCTAGACACCAAGAATAGAGGCACACACAAGATAGACTGACACAAGAAGTAGACTCGAAGTCTTGACTCGACCGTGTTGGTGTCCTATGGCTCTCTAGAGCAAAGCAGTACGTTGCTAATTGATTTTAAACTTAAAGGCTTGGGTTCGAAAATGAGGGTGGTTGTTGTGGGCTAAGGAGAGGTAATGAAGTCCTCCCCTTATGTTATGATATTGCCGCCATTAAATAGATTTATCATGAGATGGAATGACACATGCAATGAACCCTAGTCTAATGGTGCAGAAAAGCCAGTGTGTTTCAGTTAGGAGGTGGGAAAAAAATGTTATGCAAAAAATTCTAAAAATTCCAGAAAAATCACAGTAGATACTCAACACATCAATAACATACCAGATGAAAGGATTTAGACAAATAAAACCTATGCTATTCTAAACATGTCTTGGAACATAACTAAAACGGAAGGGTCAGCAAACAGCATGCAGACAGCAGCAACTTTCAGACATTTTAACTTTTTTTGTAATTTTTTTCTGAAGGCAAATTTTAAATGAAGATATATTACTGAAAATTCTACAAGGAAAAAAATATAAACAAGATAAACTAACTACTTTTATATAGAAATTTAAGTGGATTACAGGCAGACATATATGAAATAGTAAACAGTAAACAGGACAGCAACGACTTTCAGGAATTTTAATTTTTTTTTAATTTTTTTATAAAGACGAAATTTTAGACAAAGATAGATAACTAAAAATGCTACAAGAAAAAAAATATAAGCAAGATAAACTAACTACTTTTATATAGAGATTTAAGTAAATTACAGGCAGATATATAGGAAAACAGAAATCTTGATGTGTAGAGACTGAAAACAAGTCCTAATCTAACCTGCTCTGATACCAAATATGATGGGGAACCCTAATGCTAGTCATGCAAGAAAATCACTCTTTAGGATGTAAACAAGCTAGGTGTTCATTAAGCATGTATTAAGAAAGCGATTTAAAGATCATAGGGTCAAACCGCGCAACCCCTCATGCTGAAACCAACAACAAAGTGAGGTTTAACCCAGGACTCAAGGATTAAGAAACCCTCGATCTTAGGACTTGCACACATTCAATATTGCAGATCTAGAGTATGGAAGAGGGGGGGAGGAAAGGGTCCTTTGACAGTATTTGCAACACACGATTGTTCACACGTCCTCGGAAGATGCGACTTGGACGGTCAATAACCAATACACCGAATCAATCAGAAATTCCAAGCTCTTGGTAGTGGCAAGATCGTCTCGGAAGCTCGGTACCGGAGAGAACCCTACAAAACACGAAGGCGGATTAGTTCGGGGTGAAGTATCAAAATAACAACCAAGAAAAGATAGAGGAGGGATGCAAGGAGGTTTTCTGAAATTCGGGCAGTATCGAAGGAGATAAACAGGGCCTCGCGCCTGGCGACGTTGTCAAAGACAACGAAGGGAGTAGAACCTCACGCTCTGCGACATTGCGATTGCAACGAAGGAAGACTCAAGGCCTCACACCTCTCAACATTACTGGAATAATGAAGGCTTTGGAGAAGAGAAGTAGCTGCATTTCATTTCAAAGTTTTTTTTCTTCTTTTTCATACAAGAGGACCTCCCCTCATTTTATAGACTTAAGAGGGGATCCAATACAAATCATGAAGATCAAAATAGAAAATACAAAAGCTGGGGCTGCTGCAGGTGATTTGACAAAAGCTGGGGCTGCTGCAGGTGATTTGACAAAAGCTGGGGCTGCTGCAGGTGATTTGACAAAAGCTGGGGCTGCTGCAGGCTAATTTGATGGAAGGGGCTGCTGCAGGCTAAAAGCTGGGGCTGCAGGTGATTTGATGGAAGGGGGGCTGCTGCAGGTGATTTGATGGAAGGGGGCTGCTGCAGGCTAAAGCTGGGGCTGCAGGCATCGGCAGCAAGCTTGGCTCCCTCATGCTTTAAAAAGCGGAAAAAAATCCCACCTTTGTATCTTAGTTTCTTCATTAAATCTCTCCTTTATAAGGCTTGCTTTAAGATCCACAAAAAAAAGGGTTCCAAAATAGATGCGGGTGCAACAAAATGGTGCCAGATGATTCAAGGCCCGGATCTTCCTATGAGATCCAAAGAGAATTCTGAATTTCTGAGAAGGTGTCCCCACCACCTGGGCACCAACTTGCATTCAAAGACTCGATGGTTCGCGGGATTCTGCAATTCAAACCAGGTATCGCTTTCGCATGTTCTTCATGATGCGAGAGCCGAGATATCCGTTGCGAGAGTCATACCGTGCAAGGCTGGCATCGACGACGGTGACGCGCTCTCCCTCCAGGACCTGGTGCGGGACGGGTGGGCGGAGGCGGTGCCCGCTCTTGCTCTCATGTTGCTTGGCACCCTCCGGGGCGCCGGGGTTCTGTTCCGCCCGCCGCCCCCGCGGGCGGGGAGGCGGGGCGATCGACAACACGACAGTTCGGCCGGAGCCTTCCCGTCTGGTGTCGGCACCAGACTCAGAAGAAGACTTCAGGGCTCCATCTGGATCTTGATTGACCTTGCCCGAAGAATAGGGTTTCTGGTTTGTAATAAGGGTTGACTTGATCAACTCAATTTTAGCTTGAGTCTGTATTTCCCTGCAATTTAATTTGTTGAGTCATGTGACTCAGTAGGGTCTAGGACTTCTCCAGGGTGTCGCATTTTCTCCCAAAGCAAGCAAGTGGCACCACACTCCCAGCCACACTCCCAGCCACACTCCCAGCCACACGCCTGAGTCTAGGGGGCACCACATCTCCATCCAGTATGCTCTGGTCCCCACACCACAAGATAGCAGGTCCCTTCTCTCATGTGCCACTTGAGGATATTAATCTGGGATCCACAATTCAAGGGGCGGCCCAAAACATTCCATAAGAGCCAAGCTATGTAAAGAAAGAAGCTCTTCTTGGGGAGCACTTCAAGGGGGCGCCCAATCCATGCCAAAATGCCAAAGCAAAGATGGGAAGAACCATGACTTAGGGAGAAAGAAAAGGAGGTGTCCAAAAGAGTTGAGCCATGGAAGGAAAGAAATTTTCTCTTGAAGAACAAGGCTAGGAGGCGCCACCTACTTACCTTTAAAGCCACCAATCAACATTTTTGGAACCTCTTGGCCGGCCATATGTGTGGGAATTGATTCTACAAACCTAATTTGTAGATCCACCCTATTAGTCCCACATGGGAAGATGTAAAACCTGCTCTCTTGTAAAGTCTATAAATTAAACCCTCTTATAAATTTTAAAGTAATCTGATGAATGAATTCAATTTATGTGTGAGCAACTTTGTGTTTCTCTCTTCCGCACTGTATTCAGGTGTTGAGCTCCATGAGGGAGTAAATCGGGTTCCTTAGGAACCTTGAGGAGGTGTGAGATCTCCAACCCCAAACCCTAGGTTAGCCACTTCACTTCCAAACCCTAGCCGCCCATCATCCTCTTCATTCCACCAAACCCTAGCCTACCCCATCTCTCACGACCCCTCTCTCCAAGTAGAGGCCGACACCAGCATCCAGGTCCAGTTCGGCTACTTCGAAGACAGAGCAAATCTCAGAGGAAGTCAGATCAGCATCTAGGAGAATCAGGATTTCAGCAACATCAGCTTTCAAGTTCTTCTATCTAGTAAATCCTTCTTGAGTATCTGGTTCCATAACTTGTTCTTCTTCTTTCCCAGATCTTGAGTTCAGAAGAAGCCAACTCTGCCAAAGGGCCAGTATTGGAGGATCCATTGCGAAGATATCTGAATCGGGAATTCAACAATTGCTCAAGAGAGTCCTTCCACTAAACTCTGTGAAGATCACTGTGGTCTGTCTGTAATCCTTCTCTTCTCTTTACTTCTGTCCTGTTGAAAGTTCAGAGCGAAACCCTAGGTCTAGGAGTTTCTCAACCCCCAGTGACCTTTACTTCTGAACTACTCTGATAACCTAGTTTCTTTAAATTGTGCTTTCAATTATTACATAGTTTCTTTCAATTTAGTTTAACTTTCCTTTGAGTCAAAGCCGACTTCTGAAAATTAAAAAATAACAAAAAAGAATTAGTCTTAATTACTTCCGCATCGCATCATCTTTTTTGTTCTGCATCAATTTTGGTATCAGAGCATCCGTTCTGCATCATCTTGGTATCAGAGCCAGTCTAGGGTTTCTGTTTTGCTTGCTTGTTTTAAGTCTCTCTCCTTTTACTTTGTCTGCTTGAAGTAGACTCCCCAGGACGTCCGGTCCTAGGAACGAAACGAGGTGCAAACCTCCTCTTCCTATTCCACGGGGTGTTCCTATGGGTGTAGGGGATCCATTGGGTTACAACTTGTAGCAGGAATTATAAACGGGGGAAGCACCCTATTTTCAGTCTGTAACTATCCTGTTGCAGGAATTGTTTCTCATTACAGGTAACTTCAAATTATGTGATTTATATTTTGCTGGAACCAGTATAATTGAAACCATCTTACATAATTTTCCTGTGATTTATTGGTTTCCGTGAAATTTCTGAGAATTAAATTACTGCAACTCTGTTTCTATGTTTCTGCAATTCAATTTTTTTTTGAGTGATCATCTCCTAATTCATCTTAAGGGCATTTGAGCATCTAAGATAAGGGAAGGAGTTGATAACCTCTCCTTAGCACAAACCACCACCCATCATTCGATCCTAAGCCTAATTTTAAAATTATTAGACTTAATTTGCCCTAGTGGGCTAGGAACATCAACAAGTCGGGTCAAGCCTAGGGTTTAGTTAGTTTGTCTGGTTACTCTGTGTGTGCTTTGTACTCAATGTCTAGAACGGTGATTCAGGGACTACGTCCTGAAGGGCTTGTGTGTGGTCCGCCTACCTAGCCAATCACTAATTGGTGTCTAGGATTGGCATTTAGGGACCTAACACTCCCCTTACACCTGCCTGGCTGAGTCCCGAGTTACTACAGGCTAGCTTGCCACTCTGATTGGGCATCTAGTTTAGGCTCTAGGTCTAGTTAGCCCGTAGATGTTTCAGTCGAGTCTCATTTGGTGTGCTTGCTTGCATCATCATGTCCACCCAGAACAGAGTACCCTACAACCTGGTCAAACCCAACCTGATTTAGAGGCCATGATTAGAACTCTTACCGAAAGTATGACCAAATTGAGTCAGGATATGACTGATACTGTTGCCCAGTTTAGAGACCGAGCCCAGGTACTTGAGGAGCCTAGGCACCGAAATTGGACCCCTGACTCAGAATTTGGTAGACCCCAACCTCACCCAACCCAGAGCCTAGGAGACCATTATACAGGGATCCTGAACCTAATCATTGGAGATTTGATCTAAGAGCCTATGACCATGATCTTGCCCTGAGTCTAGCTAGGAGCCTATACCCATACTTGGTTGACTCAGAGAAGGGACCGTTAGGAACACCGAACCTTATGCACCCACTTTTGATGGAAGACAAGAGACATATATTAAGTGGGAAGAATAAATGGATCGGTATTTTGAGTGCACTAACATATCGGAATTAGGACAAGTTAGGTTGGCCAAACCAAGTTCACCAAACATGCTAGGTCGTATTGGTATGCTATTGAGCGTGAGTGTTATCAAAGAAAAGAGGAAATATATACTTGGAGAGATATGAGAAGTAAGTTGAGAGATAGGTACCTAGGTAGATCCTATGAGAAAAGACTTTTAGACCAATGGTACCAATTGCGATAAGGTAATAGGCCTGTGTCTAAATATATCGAGGACTTCCTGGTATGACATGAAATGCAATACCATTGAGACTGAAGCTCAGATCACATCGAGGTTTAGGGTTGGGTTACACCAGACATTTATAGGAAGCTATGCCTTGAAAAGACCAATAAGTTAGACGAGCTACCAAGAAGCACAAGACTATGAGTGGTCTTTAAGATATAACCAATCAAGTACTTTGGACTTAAAGCAACCTCTACCAACTTGAGTCAAGTTCCGATTGATCCGACACCCGTAGTGAACCAGACTTTTGTTTGTCAATTCTCTCTTGTGTCACCTCTTGACCAGAAGGATACCAATGAGGAAGAAGGGTTAGGTATGACAAGCTCAGAATCAGTTGACCCGATTACACTGACCGAAACCCATTGAAGATGGCATCGAGGAGTATATGATGCTGGCTTGAGTCTAGTTGATGAATATGAGGGGGAAGAACTTGAAGAATGTGACATCGATACTATTGGTTCCTTACCTGAGGAGACCTTGGAGAGCAACCAAGTGGTAGGACCTAGTTCAGAAATCAAGAGATTTGTGAGAATCAGGTTCCTTTAGTCAAATACCCCCAGGAAGAACTCATAGTGTTAGCCCGAGCTATCAGTTCGTACCCTCTAATGACAGTCATTCCCCAAGTACCAATTGAAGATCTTTGCACTGAACTATTTAAGTTTGCCCACCCTATGGTAGATGCTCTCCTTAGGATGACTGAATCAAGCCTCTTACAATTGGACCTTGTCCCATGCCCACCCACTAAGGTCTCTCCGTAATCTCAGTTGAACATCCTAGTTTGAACGGATTGATTCACCAGTCCTGTAGAAGTCATCCTTATGGCCCCAGACCCCTTCCTTCGCATGACTGACCTACCCTTCTATAGAGTATACCTTTCCGCACCCATAGGTCAAATTTCAGTCTTGAGGTCATCATCCATAGGCCCTCCCATGAATCATTCTCTAATCCAGTTCTTGAGAAAGTAGATCATTATTTGCTTAGAGAACAAACCTTAACTATTGCAATCACATGTCCTAGGCTACTTCCCGAACCATCTCTTGATCAATTCCTGGGAGTAGCAAACTTTTCCTTTCGTAAGGATGACCAGTTGACACTCATAGATCACCATTCAAACCTTCAGGTCACCACCTTTAGTCAATGGTAATTCGAGACTCCACCTCATCTTCCTCCCTTTCTCTAGGACTTCCAATGCTTCTTACACCATCCAAGTATACTTTGTCGAAGCCTTTAGAGTGAACCATGTGTCAGAACCTATTAGGTTTTCCACTTTCTTCTGGAAGACCTTATGGCACCTACTAGGCATCCATAATAAGTTTTCATGCTCGCATGCCCTCCTTCGACCCAAGGTCAAACCTAGAGAGCCTTAGTTTGTTAGGTTAGACCTAGGGTCTTTTGGAATAAAGTCCATTCTTTAGGAGTGCATCGTCAGTCTAGTTTAGTTTTCTTGACCTTTACTAGGCTTTGGCTCAGATTTGGTTTGATTGAGAGCACAAGGAATTGGGATTTGTATTTTGTCAAGGGCTGAAATTGCATTCAGTGTTTTGATCAATAGGTCTATAGGCTAGAGTCCTTTGAAATTGTTCATGGATACAAGCCTCACACACCACTTGATCTAATTCACTATTAGCCCACACACACAGTCTCTTGATGCACTTGCATAGCATGTAAAGGACTTGCATAAAGAAATTCATGCCAAAATAAATTAAGTAATGAAACTTATAAGAAGTTGGCTGATTCTCAAAGGCGAGTCAAAACTTTTATTGAGGGAGACTATATAATGATTAGGTTAAGGCTGTACGGTTCTCCTGGAACTGTTAGAAAGTTACATGCTAGAGGAGCTGGACCATTTAGAGTGGTGAAGAGAGTAGGGTCCAATGCCTATGTGCTCGAGTTGCCTTCAGAACTAGGCATTAGCTCCACTTTCAACATTACAGACCTAGTAGAGTATAGAGAGCCAGCTGTGATTCCAGTGAGCCTTTTGAGCCTAATCCTGCTCTTGAGAGTGAACCCAACCCTGTGTGTCCACCAACAAACTGGCTTGTAAGGAAAGAGCAGATTGAAAAGATCCTGGATGATCAAGTTATCTCTACTCGTAATCGAGGATACAAAGATACCTGGTCCGCTAGCAAGGAAGGCCAAGATTCTGATGACTC
>CM038041.1:105191621-105224121 GCA_021397845.1 Areca catechu
AAGATCCGGATGGAGGCGATGGAGCGGGACCGGGAGGTCGACCGGACCATCGCACACCGACCATGGTTCCGCGCGCGCGCAGCCGCGATTTCGCCCGAAGGATCCAGATGGAGGTGATGGAGCGGGACCGGGAGGTCGACCGGACCATCGCACACCGACCTTGGTTCCGCGCGCGTGCGGCCGCATTTTTTGCTCGAAGGATCCGGACAGGGCTGATGGAGCGGGACCGGGAGGTCGACCGGACCAAGGAGCGCACCGACCTTGGTTCCGCACGCGCGCGGCCACGTTTTTCGCCCGAGGGATCGGACGGCGATGATGGAGCGGGATCGGGTGGTCGACCGGACAATCGTAAACCGACCTTGGTTCCTTGTGCGCGCGGCCACGATTTCGCCCGAAGGATCCGGACGGAGGCGATGGAGCGGGACCGTGAGGTCGACCGGACCATCGCACACCGACCTTGGTTCCGCGCGGCGCGCGGCCGTGTTTTCGCTCGAAGGATTCGGACGGAGACGATGGAGCAGGACCGGGAGGTTGACCGGAGCATCGCACACCGACCTAGGTTCCGCGCGCACGCGGCCGCGTTTTTGCCCGAAGGATCCGGACGGAGCCGAAGGAGCGGGACCGGGAGGTCGACCGGACCGGAGGACACCGACCTTTGATCCGTACGCGCGCGGCCGCGTTTTCGCCCGAAGGATCTGGACGGAGCCGAAGGACCGGGACGTCGACCAGACCGGACGGCACCGACCATGGTTCCGCGCGCGCGTGGCCGCGAAGATCCGGCACTCGGAAGGGGCGAAGAAAGGGCATCCCGGGGTGTTCCGAGGAACAAAGCTAGCTTGCGAATGCAAGGGAGGACCAAGACACGCGCCCAAATGTCGCTGGACCCGAGTCATGGACGGCCCAGCACGAGAGAGCACCCAGCGCACCCCAGACGCGAGTCCAGGATGTCCAGGATGCGCGCACCATGCGCGGGGCAAAAGGGCGGCCAGGACTCGGAACCATACAGCGCAGGATGCGAGTCCCGGAGGGCACGACACGGGTGCGATCACAGAGCAACCAGGATGCGAGTCCAAGGAGGCCTGGGCGCGCGCCGCGCGAGAAGAAAATCCAAAACAGATACCCGGGGGAGTACCCAAGGGTCACGAGCAACGTTGCAGAAGCGGGGGAGGGCCGGGATGCGTGCCTGGACGCGCGCGGACGCGCATCCGGGGCGGCCATGACCCGCGCCCCGCCCGCAAGGGGGCTTGCCAACCTACTACCTGCACGAGGAATCCGGCCAAGGTCCACCCCGGGGGTTCCTGGGTCGCGAGCAGCATTGCAAATTTGGGGGCATGCCCCGCGTCCGCGCACGCCCCGCGTGACCCCGCCCGGCGCTGCCAGGACCCGCGTAGCCCGCGCCCAAGCGCGCGCGCAGGTGCCCACGCCCAGCGCTGCCAGGACCCGCGCACGCCCGCTCCCATGCGCGCGCCCGGTGCCCCACGCCCGGCGCAGCCAGGACCCGCGCCAATGCGCAGGCCCGTTGCCCCGCGCCCCGCTGCAAGGAACCGCGCACGCCCGCGCCCATTCGCGCGCCCGTGCCCCACGCCCGACGCTGCCAGGACCGGCCCGCCCATGCCCATGTGCGTGCCCGATGCCCCGCGCATGGCGCTGCCAGGACCCGCGCACGCCCGCGCCAATGCGCGCGCCCGGTGCCCCATGAACGGCGCTGCCAGGACCCGCGCCCCGCCCGCGCGCCCATGCGCGCGCCCGTTGCCCCGCGCCGGCGCTGCCAGGACCCGCACTCGCCCGCGCCCATGCGGGCGCCGGTTGCCCCGCTCCCGGCGCTGCTAGGAACCGCGCCCGCCCCCGCCCATGCGCGCGCCAGGTGCCCCGCGCCAGGCGCTGCCAGGACCCGCGCACGCCCCGCCCATGCGCGCGCCCGGTGCCCCGCACACGGCGCTGCCAGGACCTGCGCCCGCCCGCGCCCATGCGCGCGCCCGGGACTCGAGCCCGACGATGCTAGGACCCGTGCACGCTCGCATCCATGCACGTGCCCGGGACTCGAAACCGGCCGTGCCATGACCCGCGCATGCACGCGCCCATGCGCGCACCCGGGGACTCGAGCCCAGTGGTGCCAGGACCCACGCACGCCTGCGCCCTTACGCGCGGCCTGGGACTCGAGCTCGGCGATGCCAGACCCGCGCACGCACGCCCGTGCCATGACCCGGGCGTGCGCGCACCGGGTTACCCGTGCACTCCCATGGCATGACCCGCGCATGCCCGTGCCATGACACGTGCAAGCGCGCCCGGTGACCCGTGCACTCCCGTGCCATGACCCGCGCACGCCCATGCCATGACCCAGGCGGCGCGTGCCCGGTGACCCGTGCACTCCCGTGCAATGACCGGGGCGCGCGCATGCCCGGTGACCCTTGCACTCCCGTGCCGTGAACCGTGCATGCCCGTGCCATGACCCGGGCGCGCACGCCCGTGACCCGTGCACTCTAGTGCCAAGACCCGTGCGCGCGCGCGCCCGGTGACCCATGCACTTTCGTGCCATGATAGTGCACGCCCGCACGCTGCCCCTTGCGCCTGGCAGCGTGATGCAGAACAGAAGTCTGATACCAAAAATGATGCAGAACGGAAGCTCTGATACAAAAAATGATGCGGAACAAAAGAGTTGATGCGATACAGAAGTAAATTAAAATTAATATATTTTTTTATTTATTTATTTTCAGAAGTCGGTTGACTCAAAGGAAAGATAAACTAATGTTGAAAGAAACTAAGAAATGACAGAAAGCATAATTAAAAGGAGTGGATTATCAGAGTAACTCAGAAGTAGGATCGCTGGGGATTGAGAAACCCCAGACCTAGGATTTATTCTCTTTCAAGAAACAGACGAAGAGAGAAGAGAGGTTTTATACTTGACTGTGATATCTCTCGTTGCTTCAATTGAAGGACACTCTCGAGCAGATTGTAGGATCCTTGGAGACGGGATATCTTCGCAATGGATCCTCTGAATTAGTCCTATGGCAAGGTTGGCCTTCTTCTCGAACTCCGGATCTGGAAGAGAAGAAGAAAAAAAAAAGAACCAGAAACTCAAAGAAAGACACTGACCTGAGGACTTAATGAAGATTGTTGGATGTAGAAGTTCCGGAGATCTTGATACTGATCTGACTCTTCGTTGAACTTGCTCTGTACTTGAAACAGTTGATCTGAACCTGGATGCTGGTGGCCGGCCTCTATGTGGAAGAGAGGGCCGTGGGATGTAGATGGAAAATTAGGGTTTGGTGGTGGCGGAGTAGAGATGGGTGGACTAAGCTAGGGTTTTGGGGTTGGAGATCTCACACCTCCTCAAGGTTCCTAGGGAACCCGGATTTACTCCCACACGGAGCTCAACACTTGAATACAAGTGCGGAAGAGAGAAACACAAAGTTGCTCACAAAGAAATTGATTTCATTCATCATTTTAAATTCAAGAGTTACATAGAGTTGAATATAGAGACATAATAAAGAAATAAAATTTTATACATTTCCCATGTGGGACTAATAGGACTAACCCCACTTTAGGCATCAAATTCTCTTCCCAAGACTCCTTCCATGAGTGGGCAGCCAAAAAACTCCAAGAAAACTTGAAAATCAGCTCCAAATGGCAGGTTATGGGGGTGTCTCCTAGTATCTCTCCATGAATCAAGGATTTCCCTTCATGGTTTGGCTCTTTTGGACGCCTCCTAGTCTTGCTCCACAAGTTTAGGCTTCTTCCTTTCATGGCTTGGCACTTTTGGAAACTTTTGGGTGCCTCCTTGATTTTCTCCCCAAGACATGCTCTCTTCCCTTTGTAACTTGGATTTTATGGAACATTATGGGGCACCTCCTTGATCCTCTCTTCAAGAAAAATTCTTGCCATCCTGGCTTGGGTTTATCTGGAAAGAAGTTGGCTCCTCCTTGGATTGAGGTATCTTGATGGATTTCTCCACAAGTGGTGCAAGAAAAAAAGAACTGCTTACTTGAGGCGTGGGGACCAAGGTACACTGGATGGAGATGTGGCAGGGAGTGTGGCACCCACTTGTAGCTGGAAAATGTGGTGCCCTATGGCAAAGGGAATGACACCTACCTGGGCCTTGGACTTGGACTGAGTCACATGACCCAACAAAAATTGAAATGACAAAATATAGACTCAAAATTGAGTGATCAGGTCAACCCTTATTACAAACCAGAAAACTCTAATTCTTCGGGCAAGGTCAATCAGAGATCCAGATGGAGCCTGAAGTCTTCTTCTGAGTCTGGTGCCCGCACCAATTCTCCTGGGGTGGGAGGAACTCGACCTTGTCGAGTAAGGCTCAAGTGGCTCTGGTATCTCTCCAAGAGGTCTGGATCCAAATCTTGTAGTTCTTCTCGGGAGATCCAAGAGTCATCAGAGTCTGGCCTCCTTGCCAGCGGACAAGTATCTTGGTATCCTCGATTACGAGTAGAGATAACCTGATCATCCAGGATCTTTTCAATCTGCTCTTTCCTCACAGGCCAGTTTGTTGGTGGACACACAGGGTCGGGATCACTCTCAATAACAGGATTAGGTTCAAAAGGCTCATGGGAATCCGCTGTCTCCCTGTACTCTACTAGGTCTGTAATGTTGAAAGTAGAGCTATTGCCTAGTTCTGGAGGCAACTCGAGTACATAGGCATTGGATCCTACTCTCTACACTACTCTAAATGGTCCAGCTCCTCTAGCATGTAACTTTCTAACGGTTCCAGGAGAAAACCGCTCAGGCCTTAACCTAATCATTACATAGTCTCTCTCAACAAAAGTTTTGACTCGTCTTTGAGAATCAGCAAACTTCTTATAAGTTTCATGAATTTCTTTATGCAAGTCCTTACATTTTATGCAAGTGCATCAAGAGACTTGTGTGTGTGGGCTAATAGTGAAATCAGATCAAGTGGTGTGTGAGGCTTGTATCCATGAACAATTTCAATGGGACTTTAGCCTATAGACCTATTGATCAAAAATTGAATGCAATTTCAGCCCTGGACAAAATACAAATCCCAATTCCTGGTGCTCTCAATCAAACCAAATCTGAGCCAAAGCCTAGTAAAGGGTCAAGAAAACTAAACTAGACTGACGACGCATTCCTAAAGAATGGATTTTATTACAAAGGAACCCTAGGTCTAAACCTAACAAACTAAGGCTCTCATGGTTTGACCTTGGGTCGGAGGAGGGCATGCAGAGCATGAAAACTTATTATGGATGCCTAGTAGGTGCCATAAGGTCTTCCAGAAGTAGGTGGCAAACCTAATAGGTTCTGACACGTGGTTCACTCTAAAGGCTTCGACAAAGTATACTTGAATGGTGTAAGAAGCATTGGAAGTCCTAGAGAAAGGGAGGAGATATGAGGTGGAGTCTCGAATACCTGTTGACTAAAGGTGGTGACCTGAAGGTTTGAATGGTGATCTATGAGTGTCAACTGGTCATCCTTACGAAAGGAAAAGTTTGCTACTCCCAGGAATGGATCAAGAGATGGTTCGGGAAGTAGCCTAGGACATGTGATTGCAATAGTTAAGGTTTGTTCTCTAAGCAAATAATGATCCACTTTCTCAGAACTGGATTAGAGAATGATTCATGGGAGGGCCTATGGATGATGACCTCAAGACTTGAAATTTGACCTATGGGTGCGGAAAGGTATACTCTATAGAAGGGTAGGTCAGTCATGCGAAGGAAGGGGTATGGGGCCATAAGGAGGACTTCTACAGGACTGGGTGAATCAATCCGCTCAAGACAAGGATGTTCAACTGAGATTAGGGAGAGATCTTAGTGGCTGGGCATGGGACAAGGTCCAATTGTAAGAGGCTTGATTCAGTCATCCTAAGGAGAGGATCTACCATAGGGTGGGCAAACTTAAATAGTTCAATGCAAAGATCTTCAATTGGTACTTGGAGAATGACTGTCATTAGAGGGTACGAACTGATAGCTCGGGCTAACACTATGAGTTCTTCCTGGGGGTATTTGACTAAAGGAACCTGATTCTCACAAATCTCTTGAATTTCTAAACTAGGTCCTACCACTTGGTTGCTCTCCAAGGTCTCCTCAGGTAAGGAACCAATTGTATCAATGTCACATTCTTCAAGTTCTTCCCCCTCATATTCATCAACTAGACTCAAGCCAGCATCATATACTTCCTCGATGCCATCTTCAATAAGTTTCAGGTCAGCGGTAATCGGGTCAACTGATTCTAGGCTTGTCATACCTAACCCTTCTTCCTCATTGGTAGGCTTGAGTTCTCCCTCATTAATGTCATCCTTAGGATTCTTACCACTTAGCTAAGCACAAGCCAGTCCTATGCATGGGCACTGACTAGATTTATGGCCTCTTTCTCCATAAAACAAACATTCTTGCGATATAGGAACCTGGGTCACATTGGGTTTCAAGCTAGTAGAGACCTTACTTGGGCATGGGTGTGGATCTAAATGGTTTGATCTAGAAACTTGGGTTGTTGAGTGGCTGGTCTAGAATATTGTAAGGACCTCTCATAGACATGATCCACACTATAGATATTATGGTTAGGCTTCCTAAGGTTATGCTCGGGATCACGGTATAAGGTCCTCCTAGGCTCCTGGCATGGATGAGGTTGGGGCCTATTAAATTTTGGATTAGGGTCCAATTTTGATGTCTACGTTCTCAAGTACTTGGACTTGATCCCTAAGCTGGGTAAAATTTCATGGACCTGTTTTTTACACTGGGTAACAGTAGCAGTCAAATCCTGGCTCAATTTGTTCATACTTTCAGTAAGAGCTTTAACCATGGCCTCTAAATCAGGTTGGGTTGACCTGGATGGTAGGGTACTCCGTTCCGGGTGGACATGACGATGCAAGCAAGCACACAAAATGAGACTCAACTGAATCGACTACGGGCTAACTAGACCTAGAGCCCAAACTAGATGCCCAATCAGAGTGGCAAGCTAGCTGTAGTAACTCAGGACTCAGCCAGGCAGGTGTAAGGGGAGTGTTAGGTCCCTAGATGCCAATCCTAGACACCAATCAGTGATTGGCCAGGTAGGCGGACCAGCACACAAGCCCTTCGGGACGTAGTCCCAGAACCACCATTCTAGACACTGAGTACAAAGCACACACAGAGTAACTAGACAAACTGACTCAACACTAGCCTTGACCCGACTTGTTGATGTCCCTAGCCCACTAGGGCAAATTAAGTCTAATAAATTTTAAAGTTAGGCTTAGGATCGAATGAGGGGGTGGTGGTTGTGGGCTAAGGAGAGGTTATCAACTCCTCCCCTTATCTTAGATGCTCAAATGCCCTTAGGATGAGTTAGGAGATGTTCACTCAAGATAATTGAATTACAGAATACAAAAATAGAGTTGCAGTAATTTAACTCTCAGAAATTTCATGAAAACCAATAAATCACAGGAAAATTATGTAAAATAGACTCAATTATACTGGTTCCAGAAAAATAAAAATCACATATTTGGAGTTACCTGCACTGAGAAACAATTCCTGCAACAGGATAGTTATGTACTGAAAATAGGGTGCTTCCCCGTTTACAATTCCTGCTACGAAGTTGTAACCAACGGATCCCCTACATGCCCTAGGAACACCCCATGGAATGGGAAGAGGAGGTTTGCACCTCACTTCGTTCCTAGGACCGGATGTCCTAGGGAGTCTACTTCGAGCAGACAAAGTAAAAGGAGATAGACTTAAAAAGCAAGCAAAACAGAAACCTAGACTGTGCTCTAATACCAAAAATGATGCAGAACAGAAGCTCTGATACCAAAAATGATGCAGAACGGAAGCTCTGATACCAAAAATGATGCGGAACAAAAGAGATGATGCGATGCGGAAGTAAATTAAAATTAATATATTTTTTTATTTATTTATTTTCAGAAGTCGGCTTTGACTCAAAGGAAAGATAAACTAATGTTGAAAGAAACAAAGAAATGACAGAAAGCACAATTAAAAGGAGTGGATTATCAGAGTAACTCAGAAGTAGGATCGCTGGGGATTGAGAAACCCCCAGTCCTAGGGTTTACTCTTCTTTCAAGAAACAGACGAAGAGAGAAGAGAAGGTTTTATATCTGACTGTGATATCTCTCGTTGCTTCAATTGAAGGACACACTCGAGCAGATTTAGGATCCTGGAGACGGGGTATCTTCGCAATGGATCCTCGGATTGTAGTCCTATGGCAAGGTGTTGCCTTCTTCTCGAACTCAGGATATGGGAAGAAGAAGAACAAAAAAAAGAACCAGAAACTCAGGGAAAGACACTGACCTGAGGACTTAATGAAGATTGTTGGATGTAGAAGTTCCAGAGATCTTGATACTGATCTGACTCTTTGTTGAACTTGCTCTATAGTTGAAACAGTTGATCTGAACCTGGATGCTGGTGGCCGGCCTCTATTTGGGAAGAGAGGGGGCGTGGGAAGTAGAGAAAATTAGTGTTTGGTGGTGGTGGAGTAGAGATGGGTGGACTAAGCTAAGGTTTTGGGTTGGAGATCTCACACCTCCTCAAGGTTCCTAGGGAACCCAGATTTACTACCTCACGGAGCTCAACACTTGATACAAGTGCGGAAGAGAGACAAAGTTGCTCACAAAGAAATTGATTTCATTCATCATTTAAATTCAAGAGTTACATAGAGTTGAATATATAGACATAACAAAAGAAATAAAATTTTATACATTTCCCATGTGGGACTAATAAGACTAACCCACACTTTAGGCATCAAATTCTCTTCTCAAGACTCCTTCCATGAGTGGGCAGCCCAAAAACTCCAAGAAAACTTGAAAATCAGCTCCAAATGGCAGGTTATGGGGGTGTCTCCTAGTATCTCTCCATGAATCAAGGATTTTCCTTCATGGTTTGGCTCTTTGGACACCTCCTAGTCTTGCTCCACAAGTTTAGGCTTCTTCCTTTCATGGCTTTGGCACTTTTGAAAACTTTTGGGTGCCTCTTGATTTTCTCCCCAAGACATGCTCTCTTCCCTTGTAAACTTGGATTTTAATGGAACATTGTGGGGCACCTCCTTGATCCTCTCTTCAAGAAAAATTCTTGCCATCCTGGCTTGGGTTTATCTGGAAAGAAGTTGGCTCCTCCTTGGATTGAGGTATCTTGATGGATTTCTCCTCCAAGTGGTGCAAGAAAAAAAGAACCTGCTTACTTAAGGCGTGGGGACCAAGGTACACTGGATGGAGATGTGGCAGGGAGTGTGGCACCCACTTGTAGCTGGAAAATGTGGTGTCCTATGGCAAAGGGAATGACACCTACCAGGGCCTTGGACTTGGATAAGTCAACATGACCCAACAAAAATTGAAATGACAAAATTACAGACTCAAAATTGAGTTGATCAGGTCAACCCTTATTACAAAACCAGAAAACCCAAATTCTTCGAGCAAGGTCAATCAGAGATCCAGATGGAGCCCTGAAATCTTCTTCTGAGTCTGGTGCCCGCACCAATTCTCCCGGGATGGGAGGAACTCGACCTTGTCGAGTAAGGCTCCAGTTGGCTCTGGTATCTCTCCAAGAGGTCTGGATTCAAATCTTGTAGTTCTTCTCGGGAGATCCAAGAGTCATCAAAGTCTGGCCTTCCTTGCCAGCGGACCAAGTATCTTTGGTATCCTCGATTACGAGTAGAGATAACCTGATCATCCAGGATCTTTTCAATCTGCTCTTTCCTCACAGGCCAGTTGTTGGTGGACACACAGGGTCGGGATCACTCTCAATAACAGGATTACGTTCAAAAGGCTCACTGGGAATCACAGCTGGCTTCCTGTACTCTACTAGGTCTGTAATGTTGAAAGTAGAGCTATTGCCTAGTTCTGGAGGCAACTCGAGCACATAGGCATTGGATCCTACTCTCTTCACTACTCTAAATGGTCCAGCTCCTCTAGCATGTATCTTTCTAATAGTTCCAGGAGAAAACCGCACAGGCCTTAACCTAATCATTACATAGTCTCTCTCAACAAAAGTTTTGACTCGTCTTTGAGATCAGCCAACTTCTTATAAGTTTCATGAATTTCTTTATGCAAGTCCTTTACATGTTATGCAAGTGCATCAAGAGACTTGTGTGTGTGGGCTAATAGTGAAATCAGATCAAGTGGTGTGTGAGGCTTGTATCCATGAACAATTTCAAAGGGACTCTAGCCTATAGACCTATTGATCAAAACATTGAATGCAATTTCAGCCCTGGACAAAATACAAATCCCAATTCCTGGTGCTCTCAATCAAACCAAAATCCGAGCCAAAGCCTAGTAAAGGGTCAAGAAAACTAAACTAGACTGACGATGCATTCCTAAAGAATGGACTTTATTACAAAGGAACCCTAGGTCTAAACCTAACAAACTAAGGCTCTCTAGGTTTGACCTTGGGTCGGAGGAGGGCATGCAGAGCATGAAAACTTATTATGGATGCCTAGTAGGTGCCATAAGGTCTTCCAGAAGTAGGTGGCAAACCTAATAGGTTCTGACACGTGGTTCACTCTAAAGGCTTCGACAAAGTATACTTGGATGGTGTAAGAAGCATTGGAAGTCCTAGAGAAAGGGAGGAGATATGAGGTGGAGTCTCGAATTACCTGTTGACTAAAGGTGGTGACCTGAAGGTTTGAATGGTGATCTATGAGTGTCAACTGGTCATCCTTACGAAAGGAAAAGTTTGCTACTCCCAGGAATGGATCAAGAGATGGTTCGGGAAGTAGCCTAGGACATGTGATTGCAATAGTTAAGGTTTGTTCTCTAAGCAAATAATGATCCACTTTCTCAAGAACTGGATTAGAGAATGATTCATGGGAGGGCCTATGGATGATGACCTCAAGACTTGAAATTTGACCTATGGGTGCGGAAAGGTATACTCTATAGAAGGGTAGGTCAGTTATGCGAAGGAAGGGGTCTGGGGCCATAAGGAGGACTTCTACAGGACTGGGTGAATCAATCCGCTCAAGACATGGATGTTCAACTGAGATTATGGGAGAGACGTTAGTGGCTGGGCATGGGACAAGGTCCAATTTTAAGAGGCTTGATTCAGTCATCCTAAGGAGAGGATCTACCATAGGGTGGGCAAATTAAACAGTTCAGTGCAAAGATCTTCAATTGGTACTTGGAGAATGACTGTCATTAGAGGGTACGAACTGATAGCTCAGGCTAACACTATGAGTTCTTCCTGGGGGTATTTGACTAAAGGAACCTGATTCTCACAAATCTCTTTAATTTCTGAACTAGGTCCTACCACTTGGTTGCTCTCCAAGGTCTCCTCAAGTAAGGAACCAATAGTATCGATGTCATATTCTTCAAGTTCTTCCCCTCATATTCATCAACTAGATTCAAGCCAGCATCATATACTTCCTCGATGCCATCTTCAATGGGTTTCGGGTCAGTGGTAATCGGGTCAACTGATTCTGGGCTTCTCATACCTAACCCTTCTTCCTCATTGGTAGGCTTGAGTTCTCACTCATTAATGTCATCCTTAGGATTCTTACCACTTAGCTGAGCACAAGCCAGTCCTATGCATGGGCACTGACTAGATTTATGGCCTCTTTATCCATAAAACAAACATTCTTGCGATATAGGAACCTGGGTCACACTGGGTTTCAAGCTAGTAGAGACCTTACTTGGGCATGGGTGTGGATCTAAATGGTTTGATCTAGAAGACTTGGGTTATTGAGTGCCTGGTCTAGAATATTGTAAGGACCTCTCATAGACATGATCCACACTATAGATATCATGGTTAGGCTTCCTAAGGTTATGCTCGGGATCACGGTATAAGGTCCTCCTAGGCTCCTGGCATGGATGAGATTGGGGCCTATTAAATTTTGGATTAGGGGTCCAATTTTGATGTCTACGTTTCTCAAGTACTTGGACTCGATCCCTAAGCTGGGTAAAATTCTCATGGACCTATTTTTTACACTGGGTAATAGTAGTAGTCAAATCCTGGCTCAATTTGTTCATACTTTCAGTAAGAGCTCTAACCATAGCCTCTAAATCAGGTTGGGTTTGACCTGGATGGTAGGGTACTCCATTCCGGGTGGACATGACGATGCAAGCAAGCACACAAAATGAGACTCAACTGAATCGACTACGGGCTAACTAGACCTAGAGCCCAAACTAGATGCCCAATCAGAGTGGCAAGCTAGCCTGTAGTAACTCAGGACTCAGCCAGGCAGGTGTAAGGGGAGTGTTAGGTCCCTAGATGCCAATCCTAGACACCAATCAATGATTGGCCAGGTAGGCGGACCAGCACACAAGCCCTTCGGGACGTAGTCCCAGAACCACCGTTCTAGACACTGAGTACAAAGCACACACAGAGTAACTAGACAAACTGACTCAACACTAGCCTTGACCCGACTTGTTGATGTCCCTAGCCCACTAGGGCAAATTAAGTCTAATAAATTTTAAAGTTAGGCTTAGGATCGAATGAGGGGGTGGTGGTTGTGGGCTAAGGAGAGGTTATCAACTCCTCCCCTTATCTTAGATGCTCAAATGCCCTTAGGATGAGTTAGGAGATGTTCACTCAAGATAATTGAATTGCAGAATACAAAAACAGAGTTGCAGTAATTTAACTCTCAGAAATTTCACGAAAACCAATAAATCACAGGAAAATTGTGTAAAATAGGTTCAATTATACTGGTTCTAGAAAAATAAAAATCACATAATTTGGAGTTACTTGTAATGAGAAACAATTCCTGCAACAGGATAGTTATGGACTGAAAACAGGGTGCTTCCCCGTTTACAATTCCTGCTACGAAGTTGTAACCCAACGGATCCCCTACATGCCCTAGGAACACCCCATGGAATGGGAAGAGGAGGTTTGCACCTCGCTTCGTTCCTAGGACCGGACGTCCTAGGGAGTCTACTTCGAGCAGACAAAGTTAAAGGAGATAGACTTAAAACAAGCAAGCAAAACAGAAACCCTAGACTGTGCTCTGATACCAAAAATGATGCAGAACAGAAGTCTGATACCAAAAATGATGCAGAACGGAAGCTCTGATACAAAAAATGATGCGGAACAAAAGAGTTGATGCGATGCAGAAGTAAATTAAAATTAATATATATTTTTTTATTTATTTTCAGAAGTCGGCTTTGACTCAAAGGAAAGATAAACTAATGTTGAAAGAAACTAAGAAATGATAGAAAGCATAATTAAAAGGAGTGGATTATCAGAGTAACTCAGAAGTAGGATCGCTGGGGATTGAGAAACCCCCAGACCTAGGATTTATTCCTCTTTCAAGAAACAGACGAAGAGAGAAGAGAAGGTTTTATACTTGACTGTGATATCTCTCGTTGCTTCAATTGAAGGACACTCTCGAGCAGATTGTAGGATCCTTGGAGATGGGATATCTTCGCAATGGATCCTCTGATTGTAGTCCTATGGCAAGGTTGGCCTTCTTCTCGAACTCAGGATCTGGGAGAAGAAGAACAAAAAAAAGAACCAGAAACTCAAAGAAAGACACTGACCTGAGGACTTAATGAAGATTATTGGATGTAGAAGTTCCGGAGATCTTGATACTGATCTGACTCTTCGTTGAACTTGCTCTGTACTTGAAATAGTTGATCTGAACCTGGATGCTGGTGGCCGGCCTCTATGTGGAAGAGAGGGGCCGTGGGATGTAGATGGAAAATTAGGGTTTGGTGGTGGCGGAGTAGAGATGGGTGGACTAAGCTAGGGTTTTGGGGTTGGAGATCTCACACCTCCTCAAGGTTCCTAGGGAACCCGGATTTACTCCCACACGGAGCTCAACACTTGAATACAAGTGCGGAAGAGAGAAACACAAAGTTGCTCACAAAGAAATTGATTTCATTCATCATTTTAAATTCAAGAGTTACATAGAGTTGAATATAGAGATATAATAAAGAAATAAAATTTTATACATTTCCCATGTGGGACTAATAGGACTAACCCACACTTTAGGCATCAAATTCTCTTCCCAAGACTCCTTCCATGAGTGGGCAGCCCAAAAACTCCAAGAAAACTTGAAAATCAGCTCCAAATGGCAGGTTATGGGGGTGTCTCCTAGTATCTCGCCATGAATCAAAGATTTTCCCTTCATGGTTTGGCTCTTTTGGATGCCTCCTAGTCTTGCTCCACAAGTTTAGGCTTCTTCCTTTCATGGCTTTGGCACTTTTGGAAACTTTTGGGTGCCTCCTTGATTTTCTCCCCAAGACATGCTCTCTTCCCTTTTGTAACTTGGATTTTAATGGAACATTATGGGGCACCTCCATGATCCTCTCTTCAAGGAAAATTCTTGCCATCCTGGCTTGGGTTTATCTGGAAAGAAGTTGGCTCCTCCTTGGATTGAGGTATCTTGATGGATTTCTCCCCCAAGTGGTGCAAGAAAAAAAGAACCTGCTTACTTGAGGCGTGGGGACCAAGGTACACTGGATGGAGATGTAGCAGGGAGTGTCGCACCCACTTGTAGCTGGAAAATGTGGTGCCCTATGGCAAAGGGAATGACACCTACCTGGGCCTTGGACTTGGACTAAGTCAACATGACCCAACAAAAATTGAAATGACAAAATTACAGACTCAAAATTGAGTTGATCAGGTCAACCCTTATTACAAAACCAGAAAACTCTAATTCTACGGGCAAGGTCAATTAGAGATCCAGATGGAGCCCTGAAGTCTTCTTCTGAGTCTGGTGCCCGCACCAATTCTCCTGGGGTGGGAGGAACTCGACCTTGTCGAGTAAGGCTCAAGTTGGCTCTGGTATCTCTCCAAGAGGTCTGGATCCAAATCTTGTAGTTCTTCTCGGGAGATCCAAGAGTCATCAGAGTCTGGCCTTCCTTGCCAGCGGACCAAGTATCTTTGGTATCCTCGATTACGAGTAGAGATAACCTGATCATCCAGGATCTTTTCAATCTGCTCTTTCCTCACAGGCCAGTTTGTTGGTGGACACACAGGGTCGGGATCACTCTCAATAACAGGATTAGGTTCAAAAGGCTCATTGGGAATCACCGCTGTCTCCCTGTACTCTACTAGGTCTGTAATGTTGAAAGTAGAGCTATTGCCTA
Source organism: Areca catechu (assembly GCA_021397845.1). Taxonomy (NCBI): domain Eukaryota; kingdom Viridiplantae; phylum Streptophyta; class Magnoliopsida; order Arecales; family Arecaceae; genus Areca; species Areca catechu. The sequence goes on from CM038041.1 coordinate 105,206,593, forward strand.
GTTCTGGAGGCAACTCGAGTACATAGGCATTGGATCCTACTCTCTACACTACTCTAAATGGTCCAGCTCCTCTAGCATGTAACTTTCTAACGATTCCAGGAGAAAACCGCTCAGGCCTTAACCTAATCATTACATAGTCTCTCTCAACAAAAGTTTTGACTCGTCTTTGAGAATCAGCAAACTTCTTATAAGTTTCATGAATTTCTTTATGCAAGTCCTTTACATTTTATGCAAGTGCATCAAGAGACTTGTGTGTGTGGGCTAATAGTGAAATCAGATCAAGTGGTGTGTGAGGCTTGTATCCATGAACAATTTCAATGGGACTTTAGCCTATAGACCTATTGATCTAAACATTGAATGCAATTTCAGCCCCGGACAAAATACAAATCCCAATTCCTGGTGCTCTCAATCAAACCAAAATCTGAGCCAAAGCCTAGTAAAGGGTCAAGAAAACTAAACTAGACTGACGACACATTCCTAAAGAATGGATTTTATTACAAAGGAACCCTAGGTCTAAACCTAACAAACTAAGGCTCTCATGGTTTGACCTTGGGTCGGAGGAGGGCATGCAGAGCATGAAAACTTATTATGGATGCCTAGTAGGTGCCATAAGGTCTTCCAGAAGTAGGTGGCAAACCTAATAGGTTCTGACACGTGGTTCACTCTAAAGGCCTCGACAAAGTATACTTGGATGGTGTAAGAAGCATTGGAAGTCCTAGAGAAAGGGAGGAGATATGAGGTGGAGTCTCGAATTACCTGTTGACTAAAGGTGGTGACCTGAAGGTTTGAATGGTGATCTATGAGTGTCAACTGGTCATCCTTACGAAAGGAAAAGTTTGCTACTCCCAGGAATGGATCAAGAGATGGTTCGGGAAGTAGCCTAGGACATGTGATTGCAATAGTTAAGGTTTGTTCTCTAAGCAAATAATGATCCACTTTCTCAAGAACTGGATTAAAGAATGATTCATGGGAGGGCCTATGGATGATGACCTCAAGACTTGAAATTTGACCTATGGGTGCGGAAAGGTATACTCTATAAAAGGGTAGGTCAGTCATGCGAAGGAAGGGGTATGGGGCCATAAGGAGGACTTCTACAGGACTGGGTGAATCAATCCGCTCAAGACAAGGATGTTCAACTGAGATTATGGGAGAGATCTTAGTGGCTGGGCATGGGACAAGGTCCAATTGTAAGAGGCTTGATTCAGTCATCCTAAGGAGAGGATCTACCATAGGGTGGGCAAACTTAAATAGTTCAGTGCAAAGATCTTCAATTGGTAATTGGGGAATGACTGTCATTAGAGGGTACGAACTGATAGCTCGGGCTAACACTATGAGTTCTTCCTGGGGGTATTTGACTAAAGGAACCTGATTCTCACAAATCTTTGAATTTCTGAACTAGGTCCTACCACTTGGTTGCTCTCCAAGGTCTCCTCAGGTAAGGAACCAATTGTATCAATGTCACATTCTTCAAGTTCTTCCCCCTCATATTCATCAACTAGACTCAAGCCAGCATCATATACTTCCTCGATGCCATCTTCAATAAGTTTCAGGTCAGCGGTAATCGGGTCAACTGATTCTGGGCTTGTCATACCTAACCCTTCTTCCTCATTTGTAGGCTTGAGTTCTCCCTCATTAATGTCATCCTTAGGATTCTTACCACTTAGCTGAGCACAAGCCAGTCCTATGCATGGGCACTGACTAGATTAATGGCCTCTTTCTCTATAAAACAAACATTCTTGCGATATAGGAACCTGGGTCACACTGGGTTTCAAGCTAGTAGAGACCTTACTTGGGCATGGGTGTGGATCTAAATGGTTTGATCTGGAAGACTTGGGTTGTTGAGTGACTGGTCTAGAATATTGTAAGGACCTCTCATAGACACGATCCACACTATAGATATCATGGTTAGGCTTCCTAAGGTTATGCTCGGGATCACGGTATAAGGTCATCCTAGGCTCCTGGCATGGATGAGGTTGGGGCCTATTAAAATTTGGATTAGGGGTCCAATTTTGATGTCTACATTTCTCAAGTACTTGGACTTGATCCCTAAGCTGGGTAAAATTCTAATGGACCTGTTTTTTACACTGGGTAACAGTAGCAGTCAAATCCTGGCTCAATTTGTTCATACTTTCAGTAAGAGCTCTAACCATGGCCTCTAAATCAGGTTGGGTTTGACCTGGATGGTAGGGTACTCCGTTCCGGGTGGACATGACGATGCAAGCAAGCACACAAAATGAGACTCAACTGAATCGACTACGGGCTAACTAGACCTAGAGCCCAAACTAGATGCCCAATCAGAGTGGCAAGCTTGCCTGTAATAACTCAGGACTTAGCCAGGCAGGTGTAAGGGGAGTGTTAGGGCCCTAGATGCCAATCCTAGACACCAATCAGTGATTGGCCAGGTAGGCGGACCAGCACACAAGCCCTTCGGGACGTAGTCCCAGAATCATTGTTCTAGACACTGAGTACAAAGCACACACAGAGTAACTAGACAAACTGACTCAACACTAGCCTTGACCCGACTTGTTGATGTCCCTAGCCCACTAGGGCAAATTAAGTCTAATAAATTTTAAAGTTAGGCTTAGGATCGAATGAGGGGGTTGTGGTTGTGGGCTAAGGAGAGGTTATCAACTCCTCCCCTTATCTTAGATGCTCAAATGCCCTTAGGATGAGTTAGGAGATGTTCACTCAAGATAATTGAATTGCAGAACACAAAAATAGAGTTGCTGTAATTTAACTCTCAGAAATTTCACGGAAACCAATAAATCACAGAAAAATTATGTAAAATAGCTTCAATTATACTGGTTCCAGAAAAATAAAAATCACAAAATTTGGAGTTACCTGCACTGAGAAAAAATTCCTGGAACAGGATAGTTACAGACTGAAAATAGGGTGCTTCCCCCGTTTACAATTCCTGCTACGAAGTTGTAACCCAACGGATCCCCTACATGCCCTAGGAACACCCCATGGAATGGGAAGAGGAGGTTTGCACCTCGCTTCGTTCCTAGGACCGGACGTCCTAGAGAGTCTACTTCGAGCAGACAAAGTAAAAGGAGATAGACTTAAAACAAGCAAGCAAAACAGAAACCCTAGACTGTGCTCTGATACCAAAAATGATGCAGAACAGAAGCACTGATACCAAAAATGATGCGAAACAAAAGAGATGATGCGATGCGGAAGTAAATTAAAATTAATATATTTTTTTTTTATTTATTTTCAGAAGTCGGCTTTGACTCAAAGGAAAGATAAACTAATGTTGAAAAAAACTAAGAAATGACAGAAAGCATAATTAAAAGGAGTGGATTATCAGAGTAACTCAGAAGTAGGATCGCTGGGGATTGAGAAACCCCCAGACCTAGGGTTTACTCCTCTTTCAAGAAACAGATGAAGAGAGAAGAGAAGGTTTTATACTTGACTGTGATATCTCTCGTTGCTTCAATTGAAGGACACTCTCGAGCAGATTGTAGGATCCTTGGAGACGGGGTATCTTCGCAATGGATCCTTGGATTGTAGTCCTGTGGCAAGGTTGGCCTTCTTCTCGAACTCAGGATCTGGAAGAAGAAGAACAAAAAAAAGAACCAGAAACTCAAAGAAAGACACTGACCTGAGGACTTAATGAAGATTGTTGGATGTAGAAGTTTCGGAGATCTTGATACTGATCTGACTCTTCGTTGAACTTGCTCTGTAGTTGAAAAAGTTGATCTGAACCTGGATGCTGGTGGCCAGCCTCTATGTGGAAGAGAGGGGCCGTGGGATGTAGATGGAAAATTAGGGTTTGGTGGTGGTGGAGTAGAGATGGGTGGACTAAGCTAAGGTTTTGGGGTTGGAGATCTCACACCTCCTCAAGGTTCCTAGGGAACCCGGATTTACTCCCTCACGGAGCTCAACACTTGAATACAAGTGCGGAAGAGAGAAACACAAAGTTGCTCACAAAGAAATTGATTTCATTCATCATTTTAAATTCAAGAGTTACATAGAGTTGAATATATAGACATAATAAAGAAATAAAATTTTATACATTTCTCATGTGGGACTAATAGGACTAACCCACACTTTAGGCATCAAATTCTCTTCCCAAGACTCCTTCAATGAGAGGGCAGCCCAAAAACTCCAAGAAAACTTGAAAATCAGCTCCAAATGGCAGGTTATGGGGGTGTCTCCTAGTATCTCTCCATGAATCAAGGATTTTTCCTTCATGGTTTGGCTCTTTTGGACACCTCCTAGTCTTGCTCCACAAGTTTAGGCTTCTTCCTTTCATGGCTTTGGCACTTTTGAAAACTTTTGGGTGCCTCCTTGATTTTCTCCCCAAGACATGCTCTCTTCCCTTTTGTAACTTGGATTTTAATGGAACATTATGGGGCACCTCCTTGATCCTCTCTTCAAGAAAAACTCTTGCCATCCTGACTTGGGTTTATCTGGAAAGAAGTTGGCTCCTCCTTGGATTGAGGTATCTTGATGGATTTCTCCCCCAAGTGGTGCAAGAAAAAAGAACCTGCTTACTTGAGGTGTGGGGACAAAGGTACACTGGATGGAGATGTGGCAGGGAGTGTGGCACCCACTTGTAGCTGAAAAATGTGGTGCCCTATGGCAAAGGGAATGACACCTACCTGGGCCTTGGACTTGGACTAAGTCAACATGACCCAACAAAAATTGAAATGACAAAATTACAGACTCAAAATTGAGTTGATCAGGTCAACCCTTATTACAAAACCAGAAAACCCTAATTCTTCGGGCAAGGTCAATCAGAGATCCAGATGGAGCCCTGAAGTCTTCTTCTGAGTTTGGTGCCCGCACCAATTCTCCCGGGGTGGGAGGAACTCGACCTTGTCGAGTAAGGCTCAAGTTGGCTCTGGTATCTCTCCAAGAGGTCTGGATCCAAATCTTGTAGTTCTTCTCGGGAGATCCAAGAGTCATCAGAGTCTGGCCTTCCTTGCCAGCGGACCAAGTATCTTTGGTATCCTCGATTACGAGTAGAGATAACCTGATCATCCAGGATCTTTTCAATCTGCTCTTTCCTCACAGGCCAGTTTGTTGGTGGACACACAGGGTCGGGATCACTCTCAATAACAGGATTAGGTTCAAAAGGCTCACTGGGAATCACAGCTGGCTCCCTGTACTCTACTAGGTCTGTAATGTTGAAAGTAGAGCTATTGCCTAGTTCTGGAGGCAACTTGAGCACATAGGCATTGGATCCTACTCTCTTCACTACTCTAAATGGTCCAGCTCCTCTAGCATGTAACTTTCTAACGGTTCCAGGAGAAAACTGCTCAGGCCTTAACCTAATCATTACATAGTCTCTCTCAACAAAAGTTTTGACTCGTCTTTGAGAATCAGCCAACTTCTTATAAGTTTCATGAATTTCTTTATGCAAGTCCTTTACATGTTATGCAAGTGCATCAAGAGACTTGTGTGTGTGGGCTAATAGTGAAATCAGATCAAGTGGTGTGTGAGGATTGTATCCATGAACAATTTCGAAGGGACTCTAGCCTATAGACCTATTGATCAAAACATTGAATGCAATTTCAGCCCTGGACAAAATACAAATCCCAATTCATGGTGCTCTCAATCAAACCAAAATCTGAGCCAAAGCATAGTAAAGGGTCAAGAAAACTAAACTAGACTGACGACGCATTCCTAAAGAATGGACTTTATTACAAAGGAACCCTAGGCCTAAACCTAACAAACTAAGGCCCTCTAGGTTTGACCTTGGGTCGGAGGAGGGCATGCAGAGCATGAAAACTTATTATGGATGCCTAGTAGGTGCCATAAGGTCTTCCAGAAGTAGGTGGCAAACCTAATAGGTTCTGACACGTGGTTCACTCTAAAGGCTTCGACAAAGTATACTTGGATGGTGTAAGAAGCATTGGAAGTCCTAGAGAAAGGGAGGAGATATGAGGTGGAGTCTCGAATTACCTGTTGACTAAAGGTGGTGACCTGAAGGTTTGAATGGTGATCTATGAGTGTCAACTGGTCATCCTTACGAAAGGAAAAGTTTGCTACTCCTAGGAATGGATCAAGAGATGGTTCGGGAAGTAGCCTAGGACATGTGATTGCAATAGTTAAGGTTTGTTCTCTAAGCAAATAATGATCCACTTTCTCAAGAACTGGATTAGAGAATGATTCATGGGAGGGCCTATGGATGATGACCTCAAGACTTGAAATTTGACCTATGGGTGCGGAAAGGTATACTCTATAGAAGGGTAGGTCAGTCATGCGAAGGAAGGGGTCTGGGGCCATAAGGAGGACTTCTACAGGACTGGGTGAATCAATCCGCTCAAGACAAGGATGTTCAACTGAGATTATGTGAGAGATCTTTGTGGCTGGGCATGGGACAAGGTCCAATTGTAAGAGGCTTGATTCAGTCATCCTAAGGAGAGGATCTACCATAGGGTGGGCAAACTTAAACAGTTCAGTGCAAAGATCTTCAATTGGTACTTGGGGAATGACTGCCATTAGAGGGTACGAACTGATAGCTCGGGCTAACACTATGAGTTCTTCCTGGGGGTATTTGACTAAAGGAACCTGATTCTCACAAATCTCTTGAATTTCTGAACTAGGTCCTACCACTTTGTTGCTCTCCAAGGTCTCCTCAGGTAAGGAACCAATAGTATCGATGTCACATTCTTCAAGTTCTTCCCCCTCATATTCATCAACTAGACTCAAGCCAGCATCATATACTTCCTCGATGCCATCTTCAATATGTTTCAGGTCAGCGATAATCCGGTCAACTGATTCTGGGCTTGTCATACCTAACCCTTCTTCCTCATTGGTAGGCTTGAGTTCTCCCTCAATAATGTCATCCTTAGGATTCTTACCACTTAGCTGAGCACAAGCCAGTTCTATGCATGGGCACTGACTAGATTTATGGCCTCTTTCTCTATAAAACAAACATTCTTGCGATATAGGAACCTGGGTCACACTGGGTTTCAAGCTAGTAGAGACCTTACTTGGGCATGGGTGTGGATCTAAATGGTTTGATCTAGAAGACTTGGGTTGTTGAGTGACTGGTCTAGAATATTGTAAGGACCTCTCATAGACACGATCCACACTATAGATATCATGGTTAGGCTTCCTAAGGTTATGCTCGGGATCACGGTATAAGGTCCTCCTAGGCTCCTGGCATGGATGAGGTTGGGGCCTATTAAATTTTGGATTAGGGGTCCAATTTTTATATTTACGTTTCTCAAGTACTTGGACTCGATCCCTAAGCTGGGTAAAATTCTAATGGACCTGTTTTTTACACTGGGTAACAGTAGCAGTCAAATCCTGGCTCAATTTGTTCATACTTTCAGTAAGAGCTCTAACCATGGCCTCTAAATCAGGTTGGGTTTGACCTGGATGGTAGGGTACTCCGTTCCGGGTGGACAAGACGATGCAAGCACGCACACAAAATGAGACTCAACTGAATCGACTATGGGCTAACTAGACCTAGAGCCCAAACTAGATGCCCAATCAGAGTGGCAAGCTAGCCTGTTGTAACTCAGGACTTAGCCAGGCAGGTGTAAGGGAGTGTTAGGTCCCTAGATGCTAATCCTAGACACCAATCAGTGATTGGCCAGGTAGGCGGACCAGCACACAAGCCCTTCGGAACGTAGTCCCAGAACCACCGTTCTAGACACTGAGTACAAAGCACACACAGAGTAACTAGACAAACTGACTCAACACTAGCCTTGACCTGACTTGTTGATGTCCCTAGCCCACTAGGACAAATTAAGTCTAATAAATTTTAAAGTTACGCTTAGGATCGAATGAGGGGTGGTGGTTGTGGGCTAAGGAGAGGTTATCATCTCCTCCCCTTATCTTAGATGCTCAAATACCCTTAGGATGAGTTAGGAGATGTTCACTCAAGATAATTGAATTACAGAATACAAAAATAGAGTTGCAGTAATTTAACTCTCAGAAATTTCATGGAAACCAATAAATCACAAGAAAATTATGTAAAATAGCTTCAATTATACTGGTTTCAGAAAAATAAAAGTCACTTAATTTGGAGTTACTTGCACTGAGAAAAAATTCCTGCAACAGCATAGTTACAGACTGAAAATATGGTGCTTCCCCCGTTTACAATTCCTGCTACGAAGTTGTAACCCAACGGATCCCCTACATGCCCTAGGAACACCCCATGGAATGGGAAGAGGAGGTTTTCACCTCACTTCATTCCTAGGACCGGACGTCCTAGGGAGTTTACTTCGAGCGGACAAAGTAAAAGGAGATAGACTTAAAACAAGCAAGCAAAACAGAAACCCTAGACTGTGCTCTGATACCAAAAATGATGCAGAACAGAAGCTCTGATACCAAAAATGATGCAGAACGGAAGCTCTGATACCAAAATGATGCGAAATAAAAGAGATGATGCGATGCGGAAGTAAATTAAAATTAATGTATTTTTTTTATTTATTTATTTTCAGAAGTCGGCTTTGACTCAAAGATAAACTAATATTGAAAAAAACTAAGAAATGACAGAAAGCACAATTAAAAGGAGTGGATTATTAGAGTAACTCAGAAGTAGGATCGCTGGGGATTGAGAAACCCCCAGACCTAGGGTTTACTCCTCTTTCAAGAAATAGACTAAGAGAGAAGAGAATGTTTTATACTTGACTGTGATATCTCTCGTTGCTTCAATTGAAGGACACTCTCGAGCAGATAGTAGGATCCTTGGAGATGGGGTATCTTCGCAATGGATCCTCGGATTGTAGTCCTGTGGCAAGGTTGGCCTTCTTCTTGAACTCAGGATCTGGAAGAAGAAGAACAAAAAAAAGAACCAGAAACTCAAAGAAAGACACTGACCTGAGGACTTAATGAAGATTGTTGGATGTAGAAGTTCCGGAGATCTTGATACTGATCTGACTCTTCGTTGAACTTGCTCTGTACTTGAAACAGTTGATCTGAACCTGGATGCTGGTGGCCGGCCTCTATGTGGAAGAGAGGGGCCGTGGGATGTAGATGGAAAATTAGGGTTTGGTGGTGGTGGAGTAGAGATGGGTGGACTAAGCTAGGGTTTTAGGGTTGGAGATCTCACACCTCCTCAAGGTTCTTAGGGAACCCGGATTTACTCCTTCACGGAGCTCAACACTTGAATACAAGTACGGAAGAGAGAAACACAAAGTTGCTCACAAAGAAATTGATTTCATTCATCATTTTAAATTCAAGAGTTACATAGAGTTGAATATATAGACATAACAAAGAAATAAAATTTTATACATTTCCCATGTGGGACAAATAGGACTAACCCACACTTTAGGCATCAAATTCTCTTCCCAAGACTCCTTCCATGAGTGGGCAGCCCAAAAACTCCAAGAAAACTTGAAAATCAGCTCCAAATGGCAGGTTATGGGGGTGTCTCCTAGTATCTCTCCATGAATCAAGGATTTTCCCTTCATGGTTTGGCTCTTTTGGACACCTCCTAGTCTTGCTCCACAAGTTTAGGCTTCTTCCTTTCATGGCTTTGGCACTTTTGGAAACTTTTGGGTGCCTCCTTGATTTTCTCCCCAAGATATGCTCTCTTCCCTTTTGTAACTTGGATTTTAATGGAACATTGTGGGGCACCTCCTTGATCCTCTCTTCAAGAAAAATTCTTGCCATCCTGGCTTGGGTTTATCTGGAAAGAAGTTGGCTCCTCCTTGGATTGAGGTATCTTGATGGATTTCTCTCCCAAGTGGTGCAAGAAAAAAAGAACCTGCTTACTTGAGGCGTGGGGACAAAGGTACACTGGATGGAGATGTGGCAGGGAGTGTGGCACCCACTTGTAGCTGGAAAATGTGGTGCCCTATGGCAAAGGGAATGACACCTACCTGGGCCTTGGACTTGGACTGAGTCAACATGACCCAACAAAAATTGAAATGACAAAATTACAGACTCAAAATTGAGTTGATCAGGTCAACACTTATTACAAAACCAAAAAACCCTAATTCTTCGAGCAAGGGCAATCAGAGATCCAGATGGAGCCCTGAAGTCTTCTTCTGAGTCTGGTGCCCGCACCAATTCTCCCAGAGTGGGAGGAACTCGACCTTGTCGAGTAAGGCTCAAGTTGGCTCTGGTATCTCTCCAAGAGGTCTGGATCCAAATCTTGTAGTTCTTCTCGGGAGATCCAAGAGTCATAAGAGTCTGGCCTTCCTTGCCAGCGGACCAAGTATCTTTGGTATCCTCGATTAGGAGTAGAGGTAACCTGATCATCCAGGATCTTTTCAATCTGCTCTTTCCTCATAGGCCAGTTTGTTGGTGGACACACAGGGTCGGGATCACTCTCAATAACAGGATTAGGTTTAAAAGGCTCACTGGGAATCACAGCTGGCTCCCTGTACTCTACTAGGTCTGTAATGTTGAAAGTAGAGCTATTGCCTAGTTCTGGAGGCAACTCGAGCACATAGGCATTGGATCCTACTCTCTTCACTACTCTAAATGGTCCATCTCCTCTAGCATGTAACTTTCTAACGGTTCCAGGAGAAAACCGCTCAGGCCTTAACCTAATCATTACATAGTCTCTCTCAACAAAAGTTTTGACTCGTCTTTGAGAATCAGCCAACTTCTTATAAGTTTCATGAATTTCTTTATGCAAGTCCTTTACATGTTATGCAAGTGCATCAAGAGGCTTGTGTGTGTGGGCTAATAGTGAAATCAGATCAAGTGGTGTGTGAGGCTTGTATCCATGAACAATTTCAAAGGGACTCTAGCCTATAGACCTATTGATCAAAACATTGAATGCAATTTCAGCCCTGGAGAAAATACAAATCCCAATTCCTGGTGCTCTCAATCAAACCAAAATCTGAGCCAAAGCCTAGTAAAGGATCAAGAAAACTAAACTAGACTGACGACGCATTCCTAAAGAATGGACTTTATTACAAAGGAACCCTAGGTCTAAACCTAACAAACTAAGGCTCTCTAGGTTAGACCTTGGGTCGGAGGAGGGCATGCAGAGCATGAAAACTTATTATGGATGCCTAGTAGGTGCCATAAGGTCTTCCAGAAGTAGGTGGCAAACCTAATAGGTTCTGACACGTGGTTCACTCTAAAGGCTTCGACAAAGTATACTTGGATGGTGTAAGAAGCATTGGAAGTCCTAGAGAAAGGGAGGAGATATGAGGTGGAGTCTTGAATTACCTGTTGACTAAAGGTGGTGACCTGAAGGTTTGAATGGTGATCTATGAGTGTCAACTGGTCATCCTTACGAAAGGAAAAGTTTGCTACTCCCAGGAATGGATCAAGAGATGGTTCGGGAAGTAGCCTAGGACATGTGATTGCAATAGTTAAGGTTTGTTCTCTAAGCAAATAATGATCCACTTTCTCAAGAACTGGATTAGAGAATGATTCATGGGAGGGCCTATGGATGACGACCTCAAGACTTGAAATTTGACCTATGGGTGTGGAAAGGTATACTCTATAGAAGGGTAGGTCAGTCATGCGAAGGAAGGGGTTTGGGGCCATAAGGAGGACTTCTACAGGACTGGGTGAATCAATCCGCTCAAGACAAGGATGTTCAACTGAGATTATGGGAGAGATCTTAGTGGCTGGGCATGGGACAAGGTCCAATTGTAAGAGGCTTGATTCAGTCATCCTAAGGAGAGGATCTACCATAGGGTGGGCAAACTTAAACAGTTCAGTGCAAAGATCTTCAATTGGTACTTGGGGAATGACTTTCATTAGAGGGTACGAACTGATAGCTCGGGCTAACACTATGAGTTCTTCCTAGGGGTATTTGACTAAAGGAACCTGATTTTCACAAATCTCTTGAATTTCTGAACTAGGTCCTACCACTTGGTTGCTCTCCAAGGTCTCCTCAGGTAAGGAACCAATATTATCGATGTCACATTCTTCAAGTTCTTCCCCCTCATATTCATCAACTAGACTCAAGCCAGCATCATATACTTCCTCGATGCCATCTTCAATGGGTTTCGGGTCAGTGGTAATCGGGTCAACTGATTCTGAGCTTGTCATACCTAACCCTTCTTCCTCATTGGTAGGCTTGAGTTCTCCCTCATTAATGTCATCCTTAGGATTCTTACCACTTAGCTGAGCAGAAGCCAATCCTATGCATGGGCACTGACTAGATTTATGGCCTCTTTCTCCATAAAACAAACATTCTTGCGATATAGGAACCTGGGTCACACTGGGTTTCAAGCTAGTAGAGACCTTACTTGGGCATGGGTGTGGATCTAAATGGTTTGATCTAGAAGACTTGGGTTGTTGAGTGACTGGTCTAAAATATTGTAAGGACCTCTCATAGACACGATCCACACTATAGATATCATGGTTAGGCTTCCTAAGGTTATGCTCGGGATCACGGTATAAGGTCCTCCTAGGCTCCTGGCATGGATGAGGTTGGGGCCTATTAAATTTTGGATTAGGGGTCCAATTTTGATGTCTACGTTTCTCAAGTACTTGGACTCGATCCCTAAGCTGGGTAAAATTATAATGGACCTATTTTTTACACTGGGTAATAGTAGCAGTCAAATCCTGGCTCAATTTGTTCATACTTTCAGTAAGAGCTCTAACCATGGCCTCTAAATTAGGTTGGGTTTGACCTAGATGGTAGGGTACTCCGTTCCGGGTGGACATGACGATGCAAGCAAGCACACAAAATGAGACTCAACTGAATCGACTATGGGCTAACTAGACCTAGAGCCCAAACAAGATGCCCAATCAGAGTGGCAAGCTAGCCTGTAGTAACTCAGGACTCAGCCAGGCAGGTGTAAGGGGAGTGTTAGGTCCCTAGATGCCAATCCTAGACACCAATCAGTGATTGGCCAAGTAGGCGGACCAGCACACAAGCCATTCGGGACGTAGTCCCAGAACCACCGTTCTAGACACTGAGTACAAAGCACACACAGAGTAACTAGACAAACTGACTCAACACTAGCCTTGACCCGACTTGTTGATGTCCCTAGCCCACTAGGGCAAATTAAGTCTAATAAATTTTAAAGTTAGGCTTAGGATCGAATGAGGGGGTGGTGGTTGTGGGCTAAGGAGAGGTTATCAACTCCTCCCCTTATCTTAGATGCTCAAATGCCCTTAGGATGAGTTAGGAGATGTTCACTCAAGATAATTGAATTGCAGAATACAAAAACAGAGTTGCAGTTATTTAAATCTCAGAAATTTCACGGAAACCAATAAATCACAGGAAAATTATGTAAAATAGCTTCAATTATGCTGGTTCCAAAAAAATAAAAATCATATAATTTGGAGTTACCTGCACTGAGAAAATATTTCTGCAACAGGGTAGTTATGGACTGAAAACAGGGTGCTTCCCCGTTTACAATTCCTGCTATGAAGTTGTAACCCAACGGATCCCCTACATGCCCTAGGAACACCCCATGGAATGGGAAGAGGAGGTTTGCACCTCGCTTCGTTCCTAGGACCGGACGTCCTAGGGAGCCTACTTCGAGCAGACAAAGTAAAAGGAGATAGACTTAAAATAAGCAAGCAAAACAGAAACCCAAGGCTGTGCTCTGATACCAAAAATGATGCAGAACAGAAGCTCTGATACCAAAAATGATGCAGAATGGAAGCTCTGATACCAAAAATGATGCGGAACAGAAGAGATGATGCGATGCGGAAGTAAATTAAAAATAATGTATTTTTTGTATTTATTTATTTTCAGAAGTCGGCTTTGACTCTAAGGAAAGGTAAACTAATGTTGAAAGAAACTAAGAAATGACAGAAAGCACAATTAAAAGGAGTGGATTATCAGAGTAACTCAGAAGTAGGATCGCTGGGGATTGAGAAACCCCCAAACCTAGGGTTTACTCCTCTTTCAAGAAACAGACGAAGAGAGAAGAGAAGGTTTTATACTTGACTGTGATATCTCTCGTTGCTTCAATTGAAGGACACTCTCGAGCAGATTGTAGGATCCTTGGAGACGAGGTATCTTCGCAATGGATCCTCGGATTGTAGTCCTATGGCAAGGTTGGCCTTCTTCTCGAACTCAGGATCTGGAAGAAGAAGAACAAAAAAAAGAACCAGAAACTCAAAGAAAGACACTGACCTGAGGACTTAATGAAGATTGTTGGATGTAGAAGTTCCGGATATATTGATACTGATCTGACTCTTCGTTGAACTTGCTCTGTAGTTAAAACAGTTGATCTGAACCTGGATGTTGGTGGCCGGCCTCTATGTGGAAGAGAGGGGCCGTGGGTTGTAGATAGAAAATTAGGGTTTGGTGGTGGTGGAGTAGAGATGGGTGGACTAAGCTAGGGTTTTGGGGTTGGAGATCTCACACCTCCTCAAAGTTCCTAGGGAACCCGGATTTACTCCCTCACGGAGCTCAACACTTGAATACAAGTGCGGAAGAGAGAAACAAAAAGTTTCTCACAAAGAAATTGATTTCATTCATCATTTTAAATTCAAGAGTTACATAGAGTTGAATATATAGACATAACAAAGAAATAAAATTTTATACATTTTTCATGTGGGACTAATAGGACTAACCCACACTTTATGCATCAAATTCTCTTCCCAAGACTCCTTCCATGAGTGGGCAGCCCAAAAACTCCAAGAAAACTTGAAAATCAGCTCCAAATGGCAAGTTATGGGGGTGTCTCCTAGTATCTCTCCATGAATCAAGGATTTTTCCTTCATGGTTTGGCTCTTTTGGACACCTCCTAGTCTTGCTCCATAAGTTTAGGCTTCTCCCTTTCATGGCTTTGGCACTTTTGGAAACTTTTGGGTGCCCCCTTGATTTTCTCCTCAAGACATGCTCTCTTCCTTTTTGTAATTTGAATTTTAATGGAACATTGTGGGGCACCTCCTTGATCCTCTCTTCAAGAAAAATTCTTGCCATCCTGGCTTGGGTTTATCTAGAAAGAAGTTGGCTCCTCCTTGGATTGAGGTATCTTGATGGATTTCTCCCCCAAGTGGTGCAAGAAAAAAAGAACCTGCTTACTTGAGGCGTGGGGACCAAGGTACACTGGATGGAGATGTGGCAGGGAGTGTGGCACCCACTTGTAGCTGGAAAATGTGGTGCCCTATGGCAAAGGGAATGACACCTACCTGGGCCTTGGACTTGGACTGAGTCAACATGACCCAACAAAAATTGAAATGATAAAATTACAGACTCAAAATTGAGTTGATCAGGTCAACCCTTATTACAAAACCAGAAATCCCTAATTCTTCGGGCAAGGTCAATCAGAGATCCAGATGGAGCCCTGAAGTCTTCTTCTGAGTCTGGTGCCCGCACCACAGCGCCGTGACCCGCGCACGCCCGTGCCATGACCCTTGCACGCCTGCGCGCTGCCCCTTGCGCCCGGCAGTGCCGTGACCCGCGCACGCCCGCGCTCTTGCGCACGCCCGCGGCCTTGCGCCCGCCGGTGCCATGACCCGTGCATGCCCGCGCCCGGCCCCATGCGCCCGGCGGTGCCACGACCTGCGCACGGCCGGGTCCTTGCACCCGCCGGTGCCATGACCCGCGCACGCCCGCTCCCTTGCGCGCGGCCATGGCCTTGTGCCCGGCGGTGCCGCGACCCGCGCATGCCCGCGCCCGGTGCGCGCGCCCGGCGGTGCCGTGACCCGCTCACGCCCGTGCCAAGACCTGCACGCGCGCCGTGCCAGGACCGGCACGCGCCATGCCCTCGCACGAGCTCGGTGCCTCGCACCCGCCCGTGCCGTGACTGGTGCACGCCCTTGGCACGACCCGCGCGTGCCTTGCGCCCGCCCGTGCCATGGCCCGCGCCCGGCTCGTCGTGCCCGGCAGCACCGTGACCCGTGCAAGCCCGTGCCACGACCCGCGCGCGCACCGGGTGACACGTGCCAGGCGGCCCCGTGACCTGTGCGCGCCCGTGCCATGACCCGCACGCGCGCGCCCGTGCCATGACCCGCACGCGCGCGCCCGGTGACCCGCGCACGCCCGTGCCGTGACCAGCACCCGGAAGCGCCGTGACCCGCGCACGCCCGTGGCATGACCCGTGCATGCCAGTGCCGTGGCCCGCGCGCGTGCCCGGTGACCCGAGCCCGGCAGTGCCGTGACTCGTGCAAGCCCGCGCCGCGACCCGAGCGCACGCCCAGCGACCCACGCCCGGCTGCTCCATGACCCGCGCATGCCAGTGCCGTGACCCGCGCAAGTTGCCCTGCGCCCGACGGTGCCGTGACCCGTGCACGCCCGCGCCGTGACACGCACCCGTTGACTTGCGCACGGCAGCTCCGTGACCCGTGCACGCCCGCGCCATGACCCGCGCCTGCGCGCGCCCGGTGACCCGCTCACGCCCGTGCCTTGACCCGCGCGTGCCCGAGCCCGCAGTGCCCTTATGCGCACCCGACGGTGGCATGACCCGCGCACGCCCGTGCCACGACCCGCGTGCGCGCGCTCCCGTTGCCCTGCGCATGGCAGCGCTGTGACCCACGCACGCCCGTGCCATGACCCGCGCGCGCTCGAGCCCGCCATGCCCTTGTGCATGCCCGGTGCCTCGCACCCGGCGGTGCCATGACCCGCGTGCGCGCGCCCGTCGCCCTGCGCATGGCAACGCCATGACCCATGCACTTCCGTGCCATGGCCCGCGCGCGAGCGCCCGGTGACCCGCGCACGCCGTGCCACGACGTGCGCGCGCTAGTGCCACGACGTGCGCGCGCTAGTGCCACGACCCGCGTGCGCCCGAGCCCGCAGTGCCCTTGCGCTCGTCCGGGGCCTCGCGCCCGGAGGGAAATGGCCCGCGCGCGCTCGGTGACTTGCGCACGGCTGTGCCATGGCCTGGGCACGCCCCTGCGGCGACTCGCGCATGCTCGATGACCTGCACCCAGCGGTGCCGCGACCCGCGCGCCCGCGTGCGTGCCGCGGCCTGCCATCCGCGCCCCAGCCTGGGCGTGCCCCGCATCCGGCCATGTGATGCCGGGGCCCGCCGTGGGATTCGGGTCTCTGTCGCCATGGCGCGGTTGCGGTAGCATGGGCGCTCACCGGGCCCTCGCGGAGGGTCCGGAGTCGCGCCCGCGCTCTCGGGACCCGTGTCTCGATGCGCACGGCATGGGCACCCGCCTGGAGCATCTTGGTTTCATCCAATGCGACGAACCCGGTGCGCTAGGAGGGGCATCCGACCAAAGGCGAGGAGTGGCCGGGGAGAGCACGCCGTCTTCGATCCCGGTGGGCTGGGCACCTGCGGCCCGATGGCTCCGACGCGATGCCCGGTGCATTTCCGCAACCGTCGCTCGGGCATGCATCCGACCCCCGCAGCTGGAGCCGCCGAGCAGGCAATCTGCCACCGCCGCACCGGCACCCGCGCTCAAGCCGGGACCTGCACGGCAGCGCCTGGGCGGAAGGTGGCGTCGCCGCACCGGCACACGCGCGGGGACGGGGCCATCGAGGTCGACACCGCCATGCCCGCCCAGGCGGATGCCTGAGCGGTACGGTGCCCCTCTCAGTTCCGCCGGCCGGGCATGACGACGGTGCGCACGATCGGGACCCGGGGGCGCGCCCATCCACCTCCGGGCCCCGGTCCTGGTGCCGTCCACCGCGGCGCCCTCGCCGGTGCACGGCCGTGCCTTCAACCTCGCCGCTCGGCGCGGGCGAGCCATCCCGCCACGCTGCGACGACGGGCCCTCCGCGCGCCACCG
>CM038041.1:105226621-105234121 GCA_021397845.1 Areca catechu
AACGGAGCAGCCACGCCGTCCTACCTATTTAAAGTTTGAGAATAGGTCGAGGGCGTTGTGCCCCCGATGCCTCTAATCATTGGCTTTACCCGATAGAACTCGCCCGCGAGCTCCAGCTATCTTGAGGGAAACTTCGGAGGGAACCAGCTACTAGATGGTTCGATTAGTCTTTCGCCCCTATACCCAAGTCAGACAAATGATTTGCATGTTAGTATCGCTTCAGGCCTCCACCAGAGTTTCCTCTGGCTTCGCCTCGCTCAGGCATAGTTCACCATCTTTCGGGTCCCGACAGGCGTGCTCCAACTCGAACCCTTCACAAAAGATCGAGGTCGGCCGGCGGTGCGCCCCTTCCACGGAGGGTGGGGGCTCCCGCCCATCAACTAGCTTGCACCTTCCGGGTTTCGCGCGCCCGTCTACTCGCACGCATGTCAGACTCCTTGGTCCGTGTTTCAAGACGGGTCGGATGGGGAGCCCACGGGCCGTTGCCTGGGGTGCGTCGGTGCCCCGGGGGGAATGCCGGGACGGCGCGCGCCAGATCCCCGGCCGCGCCGACGGCGTCTCTGCGGGCGGGTTCGACCGCCCGGGCTTCGGCCGCCGGCACGGCCAGCAACGGTCCATGCCCCGAGCCGAGCAGCGGACCGGCACACCGCCGTTCCGCATCCGGCCGGGGCGCATCGCCGGCCCCCATCCACTTCCCTCCCGGCAATTTCAAGCACTCTTTGACTATCTTTTCAAAGTCCTTTTCATCTTTCCCTCGCGGTACTTGTTCGCTATCGGTCTCTTGCCCGTATTTAGACTTGACAGAATTTACCGCCCGATTGGGGCGGCATTCCCAAACAACTCGACTCGTCGACGGTGCCTCGTGGTGCGGCAGGGTCCGGGCCGGACAGGGCTCTCACCCTCTCGGGCACCCCTTTCCAGGGGACACGGGCCCGGTCCGTCGCTGAGGATGCTTCTCCAGACTACAATTCGAGGGGCGCGGCCCCCCGATTCTCAAGCTGGGCTGGTCCCGGTTCGCTCGTCGTTACTAGGAGAATCCTCGTAAGTTTCTTCTCCTCCGCTTATTGATATGCTTAAGCTCGGCGGGTGGCCCCGCCTGACCTGGGGTCGCGATCCGGCATCACCGCCCTGACCGCAGGGGGGGGGGGCGCTGCACTGTGGGGGCGAGCGGGCTCCTATCGGGTCAGCGGAATGATGGCAGGATCGCGGGCGCGCGTCCACCATCCACCGTGTCCGACCATGCCGATGGCCCGGTCTTCGGCCCGCTGTGCCGGGGGGGGCGCGGGGGACCAGTCTCTGCATCCGGCCACCCCGGAGCCCGTCGCGGCCCCGGGGGGAGCGGAGCGTCGCTGTTCGGCGTGACGCCCAGGCAGTGATGGGGACACCGGAGGCACCAGAATAAGACAGAGGCTTTTCAACCCTCTGTGAATTGATCAATAATTTATGAGTCCATCTGTAATAAGGGCTTAGCCCATCTGAGTCCACTTTAGTTGTTATATGAGTTTTTTGAGTTGTTATTTCAGTTCTGTACTAGTCAGCTCATGTTGAGCTAGTTCAGTCCAATGCTAGTCAGCTCATGTTGAGCTAATTTTATTTTTTTGAGTCCTGTCCAAGCATACTGAAGACTCAAGACTATATCATACAAGTGAATACCAAGTTCAACTATATTGAAGACATGGAAATATAGCCCAAGTCCAACCCAGCTTGAAGATTTGAAGACCTCAGTAGGAAAATTCAGAAATCCCTGATTTCTTGCAGATGCCCTCCAGATGCCCAGATTCCCTTTAAGATGCCAAAGTATATTCATTCATAAGGGCATCCATGATTCCAGAGGTCCATCTACATCCTAGCCCAAAGAAATCAAGCCCAGGCACCATGCCCAAGCCCCTAAGATGAAAGATACCAGGGAATATTCCTGCTACCTGGCTACCAGGCCACCCCAGCTTCCAAAGGCCCAAACCCATGCACCCGGGCCCCTTTGAGCCAGCCCCTTGCTTCTCTTAGAAGCCCAACACGTCCCCCTAGGTGTCCTTGGAGTGTTGGCCAAGTCAAGAGAAATTTTAAGGATTTTTTCTACCTAATGTTTCCTTATTTTCTAGCTAGGGTTTGAGAGGGAAAAGGATTGTCATGTAAAGACTAATGTGCCCTTACTTGGAGCCCAAGGTTAAGGGTCTATTTAAGGGACCCTAACCTCTTGTATGAAGAAGAATTTTGATGAATGAAAACCTTGAGTTCTTCTATTGAGTTGTGTGATACCCTGCTGTGTGCATAAAGGGGTTTGCGAGAGTTTTTCTTCCCAGTGCTACAATCATCTTCCTGCTGCCAACAAGCATCTCAGATCCCTGGACGCCCACTCCAAAAGAAGCCTTCCCTTGCTATTTTTCCTTTGTTTTCTTGTTCCTTTGTGAGTTTTCTAACCCCTGACTGGTCGTTTACAGGTCCCCGAGTTCCTACGAATCCAACGACTCCAGCCAAGCCTCAATCGGATCACCAAGCAGAAAGCCGTGTATCCGCAGGTCTTTGGCTCGATTTTCCAGGCTGCATCCATCGAGGAACGAGAGACCCTTTACTGCGATCTTCACAGACATTATCAGGTACACCCCGTCTACCTTCAGTAGTTTTATTGTAGGAGAACTTGCCCAAACCGAGGCTTCTCAGCCCCGGCGGTCCTTCTTTGCTACTTTTCTAGGTCCTAATCTGCATGCTGATCTTCAAAAATTCATACAAGATTCGATACAAATAATTTTAATCTAATATTTGGGAATTAATCACCTAACTAAACATGTAAAACATAAAAGAAAAATAGCATGCATATTAGTTCCCCATCATTTGGTATCAGAGCTTAGATTAGGGCTTATTCTCTGCAATTTTTCAGTCCGTATATACTCAATTGTTTAAATTATTTATCCCTATTAAAAACTCCAAAAATTCTGAAATTTATTTTTCTGGATTCAAAATAACTCAAAGTAATTTTCGTAATTTTTTCATATTTTATTATATCTTGTGACCTTTTTGCAAGCCGAAATACAGCCTACAAATTTTCGGCTCTATTTTTTTCAGCAAGACAAGTTTGGAAGTTTTAGGGTTTTATTTAGCATTTTTTGCATATCTTTTAATTTTAGTATATTTCCTGCATATTAGGCCATAATTTACAAGTTTTCTTCTATTTAAGAAAATACCAAAAAAAATAATAATAAAATAAAATTATATATTCTTTAAAAAAAATACCAAAAATATCTAACCCTAATTTGCATCATTTGCCTGCCATCATTGCATAATCTACTTTTAAGGGCACTCTTGCTATGTCAGATGGGGGGAGGATTTGATCACCTCTCCTTAGCCCAAAACTACATCCCTTGCATTCGGTCCCAAGCCTTAACCTAAAATTAACTAGACTTAATTTGCCCTAGTGGGCAAGGGACACCAACTGGTCGCGTCCGGGCTAGTGTTAGATCACTGTGTCAAGTTAACCTGTGTGTGCCTTGTGCTCAGTGTTTAGAACGATGGTTTAGGGATTCAATCCCGAAGGGCTTGTGTGCTGGTCCGCCTACCTGGCCAATCTCTGATTGGTGTCTAGGATTGGCAATCAGGGACGTAACACTCCCCTTACACCTGCCTGGCTGAGTACAGGGTTACTATAGGCTAGTTTGCCACCCTGATTGAGCATCTAGTTTGGACTCTAGGTCTAGTCAGTTATAGTCGGTCTGATCGAGTCTTGCATGAGCACTAAATCAGGAGCTTTATATCACCCACCTCCTTCACAAATGTCTGAACCCATGAAAAATTTACAAGCTCAAATAAAAGCCCTAGCTGATCAAATGGCCTAGATGGCTACCTAGATAACTACCCAGATGACCCAGTTAACTCAGTCTCGTATTCAAACCAATGATAGAATTGATCATCTTGCTAATAGGTTTGATCAGTTAAAAGTCCGGGTAGGGACCCCAGAAAAAAACCATGGGTCACAGTCTGAGCCAGATCCTAATTGCCCTCAACTTAGGAGGATCCCAAACCCTGATCCATACCTTGAGGCTGAACCTAGGAGAGCCCATCATCATGACCCAATCCCTAAGGTTAGTCCTAGAAGACCCAATCAGGATTTTATAGACCAGGAAGATAGATCCTATTTACCCTCTCCCTATAAGCCTAGTATACCTACAACCTATAGATCTTATGACTCCCAATCCTATGAACCTAGAACCTATAAATCCATAACCTATGAACCTAGATCCTATGACTCTAGATCCCATGATCATAGATCCTATGCACCCACACCCTATGAGCCTAGTAGACCCAACACCCAATATTCTGACCCATATAGGGAGTCCAACCCTAGGAGGACCCAATATTCTGACCTATATAGGGAGTCTAACCCTAGGAGAACCCAGTATTCTGACCCATATAGGGAGTCCAACCCTAGGAGGACCCAATATCCTGACCCATATAGAGAGCCCAACCTTAGGAGGACTCCATACCATGATCCATCCTTAGAACCTGACCATAGAGCTGACCCAAAATCCTATGACCCCAGATCTTATAATCCCACGACCCATAGATCTGCACCCTTGTCCTATGAGCCCAGAGAACCCATAACCCCTACGTATCAATCTAGTTCTGTCAGGTTTCCCTTAGTCAACTTGAACCCCATAGGATTAGCAACCCTAAATATGAGCCCAGTAGTGAGCCACTATCCCTTAGGCAACTTGAACCTACGAGGATTAGTGTCCATAATCATAAACTAGGACCTAGCCAATTTTCCCCTAGCTGACCTTCTCCAACCATTCTTGAGTTTGACAAGGCTTACATTAACGCAGAAGTGTATGAAGCTGATGCGATCCTAGTGGATGAGTATGAAGGAGAAGAGGAGACACCTTTAGTAAACCTAGAATTAGATGACCCAGTAGATACCCAGGTAGAAACCAACCAAGAGCTAGTTGACCTTAACCACATCCAACCTAAAGCTATAGTGGAAGAACAAATAGAGGAAGAGAACCTAGGTACTGCTACTAGAGCCTTACCTAAGGAAACCATAGAGGAGAGCCAAATTATAGAGTCTAGTCCTAAAATACAAGAACCTGAAGAATTTATTAAGGACCTGATCTCTTTGAATCAGTACCCTCAGGATAAGTCTCCTCCTATAGTTCCCATTAAGGACCTCTTCCCTAAGATTAATAACCCATCCTTCCATTATACAAACCCCATAGATATATCGCACCCCGTAAGGTTAACCTCATTAGTCTAGGATTAGTCCCTGACATGCCTTCTTTGATTCTACTTTATCCAACTAACCTGGAACCTTTTTCTCCACCCTACCAGAGAAATTCTGAACCCACTTCCTATTTTCTATCCTTTCCTGAGTTTTCTCATACGTCTAGAACTATTAAGTTACATTTTGTTGAGGTTACTAGGTTGCAAGGATCCATAGAGCCCATCCCATTTGCTACTTACTTTTGGCAGACCCTCTGGCACTTATTAGGAGTTACTAGCAAATTTTCTTCTGCATGTCATCCATCAACCATGACTCATGCCCCCATGCCCAAGTGGTAGTTAAGACCTAATAAACCTCTTTAGTCAAGTCTGTTAGGTGTAGGTTTGAGTCCTTTGCATCATCTTGTTAGGAGTCTGCATGTGCCTAGCATGTTCACCACCCACACTAATGTTAAAGCAACTGGCTAATTCCCGAACATGGATCAAAGAATTTGATGTAGTGGATTCTATCTTGGTTAGGCATAGGCCTAAATGAAGCTTCATGCTCGTAGAGCCGGACCTTTTAAAGTGATAGAGAAGGATTAGATCAAATGCCTATGTGTTAGACATGCCTTCGGATTTGGGCATTAGTTCTACCTTCAATATTACAGACCTGGTTGAGTATAGGGAACCGGCAGTGATACCTAGTGAGGCCTTTGGACCTATTCCTTTCAATTGTGAGTGACCCTAACCCAGAGTGTCCACTAACAAATTGGCCTGAGAGAGGAGAACGGATCGAGTGTATCCTAGATGATCAAGCCATCATGACCCGGGGCCGTGACTATCAATGCTTCCTGGTCCGATGGCAAGGCCAGCCAGAGTCGGACGATTCGTAGATTTCTTGAGAGGACTTGCAATGCCTCAACCCAGACCTTCTCGAGAGATATGTGAGCCAGTCTGATCTTCACTCGACAGGATCGAGTTCCTCCCACCCCGGGAGAATTGGTGGGCACACCGGAGGCACCAGAATAAGACAGAGGCTTTTCAACCCTCTGTGAATTGATCAATAATTTATGAGTCCATCTGTAATAAGGGCTTAGCCCATCTGAGTCCATTTTAGTTGTTATATGAGTCTTTTGAGTTGTTATTTCAGTTCTGTACTAGTCAGCTCATGTTGAGCTAGTTCAGTCCAATGCTAGTCAGCTCATGTTGAGCTAATTTTATTTTTTTGAGTCCTGTCCAAGCATACTGAAGACTCAAGACTATATCATACAAGTGAAGACCAAGTTCAACTATATTGAAGACATGGAAGTATAGCCCAAGTCCAACCCAGCTTGAAGATTTGAATACCCCAGGAGGAAAATTCAGAAAACCCTGATTTCTTGCAGATGCCCTCCAGATATCCAGATTCCCTTCCAGATGCCAAAGTATATTCATACATAAGGGAATCCATGATTTCAGAGGTCCATCTACATCCTAGCCCAAAGAAATCAAGCCCAGGCACCATGCCCAAGCCCCTATGAAGCAAGATACCAGGGAATATTCCTGCTACCTGGCTACCAGGCCACCCCAGCTTCCAAAGGCCCAAACCCATGCACCCGGGCCCCTTTGGGCTGGCCCCTTGCTGCTCTTAGAAGCCCAACACGTCCCCCTAGGTGTCCTTGGAGTGTTGGCCAAGTCAAGAGAAATTTTAGGGATTTTTCTACCTAATGTTTCCTTATTTTATAGCTAGGGTTTGAGAGGGAAAAGGATTGTCATGTAAAGACTAATGTGCCCTTACTTGGAGCCCAAGGTTAAGGGTCTATTTAAGGGACCCTAGCCTCTTGTATGAAGAAGAATTTTGATGAATGAAAATCTTGAGTTCTTCTATTGAGTTGTGTGATACCCTGCTGTGTGCATAAAGGGGTTTGCGAGAGTTTTTCTTCCAAGTGCTGCAATCATCTTCCTGATGCCAACAAGCATCTCAGATCCCTGGACGCCCACACCAAAAGAAGCCTTCCCTTGCTGTTTTTCCTTTGTTTTCTTGTTCCTTTGTGAGTTTTCTAACCCCTGACAGGTCGTTTATAGGTCCCCGAGTTCCTACGAATCCAACGACTCCAGCCAAGCCTCAATCGGATCACCGAGCAGAAAGCCGGGTATCCGTGGGTCTTTGGCTCGGTTTTCCAGGCCGCATCCATCGAGAAACGAGAGACCCTTTTCTGCGATCTTCACAGACATTGTCAGGTACACTCCCTCTACCTCCAGTAGTTTCATTGTAGGAGAACTTGCCCTAACCGAGGCTTCTCAGCCCCGGCGGTCCTTCTTTGCTACTTT
>CM038041.1:105236621-105241621 GCA_021397845.1 Areca catechu
CACGATGAATCCACCGCATCCGCGAGAGCGCACGAAGCCAGGAGCGGGCCGAAGGAATGGGAGAACACGGAGGGACTCTCCAAACGGAGGGCGCTCGAGGACCGCACGAGGAATGGCACCCGCCGCTGTGGAGGCGAGGTAGCCGCAAGGGTCGCATGGTGAACGGACGAGTCCGGCAAGGGGGTAGACCACACGGGCAACTGACGGGTCACAATGAGGGGAAACAAAGGGTCCTCCGAGCACGAGTGAAGGGATGCACCCACCGATTGTTGGCCACGACGAGGCAGGGAGCCCGTCGCTGGATGCGCATCCAAGACTGCTCACACGCCGACACGGTCGTGCCACGGCGCACACCGTGCCACTCCCCCGCATGCGGAGCCTTGCAACCCGAGAGCGCACGAAAGAGGGGTCATCGATGGGACACGCCGACAGCGGAAAATCTCCGAGCATGAGATACCACGAACCCACGAGGGACAATGGATGCACGGGGCACCGAGCCACACCGGAGGGTGCGGGGATTTCCAATTTGACGAGGGGGGGTAGGTGTTTCGGGACGGGGGCATGGGGAGGGACCACCAAGAAGGATGGGGCCGACGGAGCGGGACCGCGAGGTCGACCGAACCAAAGAACGCACCGACCTTGGTTCCGCGCACGCGCGGCCGCAATTTTCGCCCGAGGGATCCGGACGGGGCCGATGGAGTAGGACCGGGAGGTCGACCGGACCAAAGAGCGCACCGACCTTGGTTCCCGCGCGCGCGTGGCCACGTTTTTCGCCCGAGGGATCCGAACGGGGCCGATGGAGCGGGACCGGGAGGTCGACCGGACCAAAGAGCGCACCGACCTTGGTTCCGTGCGCGCGCGGCCGCGTTTTTCGCCCGAGGGATCCGGACGGGGCCGATGGAGCGGGACCGGGAGGTCGACCGGACCATCGAAAACCGACCTTGGTTCCGCACGCGCGCGGCAGCGATTTCGCCCGAGGGATCCGGACGGAGGAGATGGATCGGGACTGGAAGGTCGACCGGACCATCGCACACCGACCTTGGTTCCATGCGTGCACGGCCGCGTTTTTTGCCCAAGGGATCCGGACGGCGATGATGGAGCGGGACCGGGAGGTTGACCGGACCAAAGAGCGCACCGACCTTGGTTCCGCGCGCGCGTGGCCGCATTTTTCGCCCGAGGGATCCGGACGGCGACGATGGAGCGGGACCGGGAGGTCAATCGGACCATCGAAAACCAACCTTGGTTCCGCGCGCGCGCGGCCGCGATATCGCCCGAAGGATCCGGACGGAGGGGATGGAGCGGGACCGGGAGGTCGACCGGACCATCACACACCGACCTTGGTTCTGCGCATGCGCGGCCGCGATTTTGCCCGAAGGATCCGAACGGAGGCGATGGAGCGGGACCGGGAGGTCGACCGGACCATCGCACACCTACCTTTGTTCCGCACGCGCGCGACCGTGTTTTTCGCCCGAAGGATCCGGACGGGGCCAATGGAGCGGGACTGGGAGGTCGACGGACCAAAGAGCGCACCGACCTTGTTTCTGCGCGGCGCGGCCGCGTTTTTCGCCCGAGGGATCCGGACGGCGACGATGGAGCGGGACCGGGAGGTCGACCAGACCATCGAAAACTGACCTTGGTTCCGCGCGCGCGCGGCCGCGATTTCATCCGAAGGATCCGAATGGAGGCGATGGAGCGGGACCGGGAGGTCGATCGGACCATCGCACACCGACCTTGGTTCCACGCACGCGCGGCCACGTTTTTGCCCGAAGGATCCGGACAGAGTCGATGGAGCGGGACCGGGAGGTCGACCGGAGCATCGCACACCGACCTAGGTTCCGCGCGCGCGCGCGGCCGCATTTTTGCCCGAAGGATCCGGACGGAGCCGAAGGAGCGGGACCGGGAGGTCAACCTGACCGGAGGACACCGACCTTGGTTCCGCGCGCGCGCGCGGCCGCGTTTTCGCCCGAAGGATCCGGATGGAGCCGAAGGACCGGGACGTCGACCGGACCGGACGGCACCGACCATGGTTCCGCATGCGCGCGCCCGCGAAGATCCGGCACTCGGAAGGGGCAAAGAAGGGGCATCCCGGGGTGTTCCGAGGCACAAAGCTAGCTTGCGAACGCAAGGGAGGACCAAGACTCGCGCCCAAATGTCGCTGGACCCGAGTCACGGACGGCCTAGCACGAGAGAGCACCCAGCACACCCCGGACGCGAGTCCAGGATGTCCAGGATGCGCGCACAATGCGCGGGGCAAAAGGGCGGCCAGGACTCGGAACCACACAGCGCAGGACGCGAGTCCCGGAGGGCACGACAAGGGCGCGATCACAGAGCAGCCAGGACGCGAGTCCAAGGAGTCCTGGGCGCGCGCCGCGCGAGCAGAAAATCCAAAACAGAAACCCGGGGGAGTACCCAAGGGTCGCGAGCAACGTTGCAGAAGCGGGGGAGGGCCGGGACGCGCGCCTGGAAGCGCGCGGACGCGCATCCGGGGCTGCCATGACCGCGCCCCGCCCGCAAGGGGGCTTGCCAACCTACTACCCGCACGGGGCATCCGACAAGGTCCACCTCGGGGGTTCCTGGGTCACGAGCAGCGTTGCAAATTCGGGGGCATTCCCTGCGTCCGCGCGTGCCCCGCGTGACCCGCGCCCGGTGCTGCCAGGACCCGCGCATGCCCGCGCCCAAGCGCGCGCCCGGCGCTGCAGGACCCGTGCCCGCCCACGCCCATATGCGCGCCCGGTGCCCCGCGCTCAGCGTAGCCAGGGTCCCGCGCACGACGACATGCGCGATGCCCGGTGGACCCGCTCCAGGCCACGCGCGCGGACGGTCCCACGCCAGGACCCGCGCAGAACGAGCACCATGAGGGTGCCTGGTGCCAAGTGAACGGCGATGCAAGGACCCGCGCATGCCCGCAATGCCCATGCACGTGCCCGGGGACTCGAACCCGGTGTTGCCAGGAACAGCGCATGAAAGACGCAAGGATGCGAGTGACAGGGGACTCGAGAGCCCGGCGATGAAAGGACAAGCTAAAGACTGTGAAAATGCGCACGCCCGGGGATCGAGCACGGCGGTGCCAGGAACCGCGCACGCACGCACCCTTGCGCGCGCTCGGGGACCGAGCCCGGTGGTGCCAAGGACCCACGCACGCCGTGCCATGACCGGGCTCGCCCGCGCGAGCCGGATTACCCTGCACTCCCGTGCCATGACACGTGCATGCGCGCGCCCGGTGACCCGTGCATTCCCGTGCCTTGACCGCGCGCGCCGTGCCATGACCGGGCGCGCGCGCGCCCGGTGACCCGTGCACTCCCGTGCCATGACCGGGGTGCGCGCATGCCCGGTGACCCTTGCACTCCCTGCCGTGAACCGCGCATGCCCGTGCCATGACCTGGGAGCGCAACGCCCGGTGATCCATGCACTCCGGGCCATGACCCATGCGCGCGCACGCCCGGGGACCCGTGCACTTTCGTGCCAGGACCGTGCAAGCCCGCGCGCTGCCCCTTGCAACCCGGAAGAGCAGTGACCCGCACACGCCCGCGCTCTTGCGCACGCCCGGGGCCTTGCGCACGCCGGTGCCATGACCCGTGCACGCCCGCGCCCGGCCCCTTGCGCCCGGCGGTGCCACGACCCATGCACGCTCGGGGCCTTGCGCCGCCGGTGCCATGACCCGCGCACGCCCGCTCCCTTGTGCGCGGCCGTGGCCTTGCGCCCGGCGATGCCGTGACCCGCGCACGCCCGCGCCCGGTGCCCGTGCCCGGTGGTGCCGTGACCCGCTCACGCCCGTGCCAAGACCGCGCGCGCCCGGTGCTATGCACCGGCCCGTGCCATGACCAGCGCATGCCGTGCCAGGACTGGCACGCGCCGTGCCCTCGCGCTATCTCGGTGCCTTGCACCCGCCCATTCCGTGACCGGTGCACGCCCTTGGAACGACCCGCGCGTGCCTTGCGCCCGCCCGTGCCAAGGCCGCGCCGGCTCCTCGCGCCCGGCAGCACCGTGACCCGCGCAAGCCCGTGCCACGACCCGCGCGTGCACCGAGTGACACGCGCCAGGCGGCCCCGTGACCCGCGTGCGCCGTGCATGACCCGCGCGCGCGTGCCTGGCTGCGCCGAGACCCGCGCGTGCACCGGTGACCCGCGCACGCCCGTGCCGTGACCCGCGCTCGAAAGCACCGTGACCCGCATACGCCGTGTCATGACCCGCGCACGCCAGTGCCGTGGCCCGCGCGCATGCCCGGTGACCTGAGCCCGGCAGCGCCATGACCCGTGCAAGCCCGCGCCGCGACTCGCTGCGCGCGCCCGGCGACCACGCCCGGCTGCTCCGTGACCCGTGCATGCCCGTGCCATGGCCCGCACATGTCAGTGCCATGACCCGCGCATGCCCGTGCCGTGACACGTGCCCGTTGACTTCCGCATGGCAGCTCCGTGACCCGTGCATGCCCGCGCCGTGACACGCGCCTACACGCGCCCGGTGACCCGCGCACGCCCATGCCATGACCCGCACGAGCCCGAGCCCGTAGTGCCCTTGTGCGCGCCGGCGGTGGCATGACCCGCGCGCCCCGGTGACTTGCGCCTGGCTGTGCCATGGCCGGGCACCCCCTGCGGTGACCCGCGCACGCCCGATGACCTGCACCCGGCGGTGCCGCGACCCGCGCGCCCACGTGCGTCGCGCGGCCTGCCATCCGCGCCCCCGCCCGGGCGTGCCCCGCATCCGGCCGTGCGATGCTGGGGCCCGCCGGGGGATTCGGGTCTCCATCGCCATGGCATGATCGCGGTAGCGTGGGTGCTCACCAGGCCCTCGCGGAGGGTCCGGAGTCACACCCGTGCTCTCGGGACCCGTGTCTCGACGCGCACGGCACGGGCACCCGCCCGGAGCATCTTGGTTTCATCCAATGCGGCGAACCCGGCGCTCGGGAGGGGCATCCGACCAAAGGCGGGGAGTGGCCGGAGAGAGGTGCCGTCTCCGGTCCCGGCGGGCTAGGCACCTGCGGCCCGACTGCTCCGACGCGATGC